>APFE031129427.1:23063-50533 GCA_000404065.3 Pinus taeda
AAAATGTAGTTGCTGATTTTCTTTCTAGGTTAAAAACTAACGAAAATGTTCCAGTAGATGATTCTTTTCCGGATGAGTATCTATTTGCAGTATCTGCTCACTCACCTTGGTATGCAGACATTGCCAATTATCTAGTTGCAGGAAAATTACCATCACACCTATCACATAGGGAAAGAAGAAAGATCATCCAACAAAGTGCTAGGTATAGCTGGATAAGCGGGTGTCTGTTCCACACAGGAATAGATCAAGAAATTAGGAGATGCGTTGGGAAAGACGAGATTTATGACATATTGAAAGCTTGTCACGATGGTCCTTGTGGAGGACATTTTGCAGATAAAAGAATAGCTCACAAGGTACTTAGAATGGGATATTACTAGCCATCACTTTTTAAAGATGCAAAAAGATATGTGAAGGCTTGTGATAGCTGCCAAAGAATGGGCCAGCGCAACCATAGGGATAAAATGCCACTCAACCCTCAGGTAACTCTCGAACCCTTTGAGAAATGGGCATTAGATTTTGTAGGTCCTATTAACCCTCCATCCAATCAAAGAATTTACATTCTAGTATGCACAGATTACATGACTAAATGGGTAGAAGCCAAAGCACTCATCAAAGCTAATGAGGAAGCAGTATTAACATTCTTATTTCAAGAAATCTTCGTTAGATTTGGACTACCCAGAGAATTAGTCACTGATGGAGGGCCTCCTTTTAATTCCCACGGTTTCAAAGATACGCTTCAGAAGTACCATATCAAACATAAGATGACCACACCTTACCACCCTCAAGCGAATGGACAGGTGGAAAGCACAAACAAGGTCATAGAAGCTATCTTAACAAAAACAATAAAGGAGAATAGAAGGGACTGGTTTCAGCGTTTGCCCGAGGCTCTTTGGGCCTACGGAACCACCTGGAGAAATACAACAGGATTTTCACCCTATGAATTGGTTTTTGGAAAGAATGCTACTTTTCCTGTAGAATTTGAAATTAAGACTTTAAGAACTGCCTTAGCCGTTAACATAGATTTAACTGATGCACAGACAGCCAGGTTGCAGCAGTTGCAGGAATTGGACGAAAAAAGACTAGATGTCGTCCACCAAACAACTATGATACAGCAACAAAGGAGCAGGTGGCATGACAGAACCATTAAGCAAAAGCAGTTCCAAAAAGGTGACTGGGCTCTTCTTTATGACTCACATTTTGAGAACTTTCAAGGGAAGCTGAGAACAAGATGGTTGGGACCGTATGAAGTGGATACTGTTTTCCCAAATGGAACAGTTAGACTAGTAACAATCGATGGGAGCAGAACACCACTATTGGTGAATGGCTACCGACTTCGGTTGTATCAGTGGCCGATTTCCAAAGAGGACTTCAAAGCTACTTGCATAGCAATAAAACAATATTCTTTTCTAGAGGAACTTGCCGTCCCTCAGAACACTTGAATTTCTATTATTTATGTAACTATTAACATTAGACATTTTTTTTTAGGAACTAATAATTCCTGCCAAGGATCGCAATATTATATTTTCAGATTTTGCAGATAGAACGTGGAAAGTAGCTGAGAGCAAGGCTTCAAAAGGAACCATAAGGCAGACTCCGAATCCCCGTTGCTGCAACACCACCCCTGTTGCTGCAACACCATTCCCTGTTGCTGCAACACCACCCCTGTTGCTGCAACACCATTCCCTGTTGCTGCAACACCACCCCCATTGCTGCAACACCGTTCCCTATTGCTGCAACACCACCCCTGTTGCTGCAACACCATTCCCTGTTGCTGCAACACCACCCCTGTTGCTACAACACCATTTCCTGTTGCTGCAACACCACTTCCCGTTCTCCTGACATAATTCTGTGTGGCTGCAACACCAATCTCGGTGCCACGACAGTGCTTACTGATCCGAAATATCCTTTCCACACGAAAGAAATCACCTTTCGTGATGATTACAGAACCTCACCGTCACTCCCCCGTCATTATCATATTCCCGTGATTTCAAGATCCGCGATAATGATTATAATTTGACAGCAAATGAGAAAAGACATTGTGACGCAGCGATCCAAAAAGGTAAAGGACAAAGGTACGCACGTTTATGAATAAGCATTAAATAATAGATAAGTGGAAAAAGGTGATAGGTACATCAAATGATTACATTCCCCAATCATATCATTCACACGTAGGAAAAAGGGGGGGGGTTTACCAAAGCAATTTCATAATAATTAACCACGCCAACCACTGCCACCCTTAATTCTCCCGGTTGTATGTAAAAACTACAGCACGTTACCAATTGTGATGTATACTCTGAGTTAAAATCGGTAGCTCGACCCCGAATTCTGAAGATTTACTAAAACAATAGCCATGGGAGGGGGCCTCATCACTCATGAGCCAGCCACGATAGCAGTTCTGGAGCTCTTCCCAGAAATTTACCAAATCTTCATGCAAGCTGGATGGACAGAATATTTCAGGAGACTTCCGGACTTTGACGAACAGCAAGTCCTGGAATTCACACGCAATTTGACAGAAGGATTCTCTGTCGTCCAAGGAATTCAAGTCCCGGTCACGGAAGAATTCATAGCCGAAGTCACCGAACTTCCAACCACTGGTACAAGATGGTTCAGTAGGAAACAAGTGATTCTGAACGCGCAACAAGACTTTCTCCGTCCAGGCAAGGAGGTAGAAACCAAGGGTAGAGGTGTAACATTGCGGTCGCTACCTCAACCATGGCCAAGAGTCGCCGAATTCGTCAAGCAGTATCTAACATGCGAAGGTCATTACCAGGTAATCTACCAGCACGACTTCATTCTGTTAAATCACTTAAGAAATGGTCAATTAGTGAATATGCCATATTATTTGTTGGGTTGTCTTAAAAATTGCACGATATGCTATGAAAGCGAAGAATCCAGCCCTCTCCCTGAAACACCATCGCCTAGTTCAACTGTTGATTAACAGGGCTCTTCCTTTAAACATTCCGCCACCCCCCATTAATCCCCATCCAAGGGAAGGAAGTCCACAGCCTGTGTAGGGCAGTCCCCATCAAGAGGAAACTTCTCGTCAAGATGAGGATATACCTCAGCAAGACCAGGAGCCTCCTCAACAAATGGACGACACCCCTAAGCAAACCCCTTCGGAAGACCCTCAGCAGACAGAGCATAGCCCCGAACAACCCCAGCAAATACCTCTGCATGTTACAGAAAAGGAACAAGAAGCAGTGGAATTAACTGTGTCACCCAAAAGAACCAATTCTCCCGCCCCCATACTCAATATCTCCACTGATGATTCTGAAGATAATATCCCAATTATGCAGCTTAAACGAAAAAGGCAGTAGCCAAAGAAAACCCCAGTAAAAGGAAAAAGAATGAGGGTTCCAACCAAAGTACCCACCACCCCGACTACTACTCCAGTTACAAGAACCAACAGAAAGAGAAAAATACCTCAATTTTCTGCCTTTTTACCAAAACAAAAAACGGCAGTAGTTGGATCCCCTGAGCCCTCCAGCCCACCATCCATTCTTTTAAAACCCCGTACTTCGGCCACTTCCTGAAACCCTTCTCCCTCACCCACAGAGGCTGAGATACAGAGCGTTCATAGCTTCGTGGCCTCATATCTTAAGGCAGCTGTAACACAAGAACGAGCTACCGACACCCACAATGATAGTGAGCAAGTGGCTGTAACACAAGAACCAGCCACTACCCCAGGTGACACACAAGAACCACCTGTGGGAAATATTGACCAAATTGATGTAGCATAATCTTGACCTCCACTCGAATTTACTATCTCACAGGATCAGACTACGATACCCGCCCTGCAAGAAGAAATTGAGTTTCTGAAAGCTCAGATTCAGGATTACCAGAAAGAGATAATAAGAATCAAGGAAGCTTATGAAGCAGAATTCAGTCTGCACGTTTTGGCAAGAGAAGCATCGGCAACAGATAAAAGCAAAGATACCGAATATCTGTGTACAAGTTGTGGCGAGATATATGCTCAGGCAGGGTATAGGTTAGTGAAGGAACCAATAGAGGAAGCCCTCGAGGCTGAAAATGAAATAAAGGAATTTGATGATGCTGAAGAAGCAGAAAAACCTGTTGTTACACAAGAACCAACAGGAGTTTCACAGGAAATGCAGCAAGAAGACCCAGCTTCAGAGGAAATGTAGAAAGAGAATCCTGTTGTTACACAAGAACCAACAGGATCCTTAGAAGAAATGCAGTCGGTAAGACCCGTTGACACACAAGAACCAACAGGTCATCTAGAAAACATGCAAGACCAAGAACATGAACTTACTGCTACACAAGAACCAGTAAGTTCCTCAGAGGCTGCACAAGAACAAACAAAGGAGCTTCCCGATGCTATGCAGGACAAAAAGGAAGAGGATACAGATTCACCCCAGCCTACCCAGACTATTATGAAGGAAGATGCAGATTCACCCCGGCCTACTCAGACAACTATGGAAAAAGAGCAAACAGTCTCAGAAGAAAACAAGGAAGAATTGAAGCGAGGAGCAGAAGAAGAAACAGATTCACCCCGGACCACCAAAATCAATTTGGAGAACAATGAATTAAGCCAGCAAGAGGAAGAAGCTTTGGTGGAAGATGAAGAAAAAGATGCTGGATTATCCCAGCCCATGTCAACAGAACAGACAATTTCAGTTGATGCCTATATGCAAACAGAGCCTCCCACCGTTAAAGATGCATGGGTAGAAACAGAAAGTTTTCTGGAGCTGAAACGCATATGGTGGAGAGAATATCATCAATCTCAAGGGAAAGCATTTGAACAACAGAAAGGGACCTGGTTTGATCATGCCTATAAGAACTGGAAAGCACTGGAACAGTGCAGGGCACAGTATAAAGAAATTAAGGAACTAAAACACAGGATGTCCCTATGTTTGAGCTGTGCCAAAGGATGCTCGCAGCAAGGAAACCCTCCTTCAACTATGCCACATTCTTAAGGGAAAGGCTTGCATTTATTTAGTTGAAGGCTATCAAGGAGGGGAGACCTTATCAAGTGGTCACAGCAGATCAGTTCATGACAACTTTTGCAGGAGCACCCAAAAATGACCAAAACCTGCTATGTGAATTATACCTCCACAATGAGGCGGTGTCTGAAGAAAGAAACATTAATATGACACCTGTAGTAGGTGACACACAATTGAGAGCTTTCATTTCCTTTCTGGCAAACCAGCTCACCTGGCAAAATGCTTATGTCTCAGGCCTCCAGAACGAACAAAATTGCCTTTTATGGATTTGAGCTGAACCTCAGAACCCTGCCACCTTCATTTCACAACATTTAAAAATGATAGGCAATAATGAGATGAAGGATCATGTTATGAAACTGCGAACAGAGGTCCTAACAGACTGTCAGCAGTATATAAAAACCAAAGCATCATTGGCTGTGGCAGCAAATAAAATATTTTGGGATAACTGCCCCGCAGAAAGGAAAGAATATCACCCATATAACCCATCAAATCTGCAAGTAGCATTATCAAGGGTACCTCGGTATGTTGAAAGCATGAAATTTTGTGCAGAGAAATGGATAGGCTACAGATTTAAGTTCCCACTTTTGTGGTTGCTAGGTGATCAGTATAAGGGTAAGTTTGGACTTTCTAACAAAGAAGAGGCAGCAGTATGGAAACAGATGCGAACTGTTTGGGGTTTCAGAGAAAGGTTCGATGATACTTCCTTCAGCTATTGTCTTAGTAATCTTCATTGTTCGTCCCAGTTTTCCAACTCAGACTCAGATTAGACATTGCATAGGGACATGCAATCTCTTCAGTTGGGGGGGATGTTGGGACTCACAATTGACCTATTTTTGACCTTATCTTTTGCCGGATAATTACCCTTTTTACAGTCATAAGCAAAAGCTTTTATTCTAGAATGACATATTAACCCCAAGGTATGAAGTAACCTTCCGCAAGTCTATGTTTAATTGTTTATTTCATATTCGTGAATATCTTTATACTTATCCTTGGAAACGCTGACTAAAATTGTCAAATAATTGTCATAAGATTGTAGGAGTTATAATGAATAGTTGCTGTAACACCAGAAACAGCAACTACGCAGTTGTTGCAACACCAGAAACAGCAACTATGCAGTTGCTGCAACACCAGAAACAGCAACTATGCAGTTGCTGCAACACCAGCAACAATAATTACCTAAAGCAAGCTATTTTGTAAACAGCCACGGACAACAGATGGAAGCCATCTAGAAAGTTGTGACGTGGCATAATCAAGCGGAAGTCTAAAGAAAAAGCATACAGTCAGCACGAACAGCATGGGGAAATGGCGAAGGAATCTGACGATCCCGAGAAGATAGTCACAATTAGTTATCCGCCGTGTAACAGCTAAAGCTCTAGAAAAGGATGCATTATCATGTTATTGTAACAGCACTCTGAATTGCTTATTTTTGACAAAACGGGTTAACTGAATAGGCTGTAATATTCTATTGTAATAGATGTCTCCTCTATAAAGAGGAGACATCTACATGAAACGGATGTCTATGGTCGGTCTGTAACTAAGATTTTGAGAACATCAGCAAGTCTGAGTTCTATTGTATTTAATCTTTTTGGCAGATGAATATAAAACTGTTTTGAGCACTTAATTCCGTCTTCGTTTTCCTGGGGAATCTTGTGAGAAGGACTGGGCCCACCTTCCTCACAAGATTCACCCATTTACTTTCCTGTTGATTGTGTAAGTGTACAGTAAGTTCTTTTCGGTACTCTGTGTGGATTTGACAGCATTACCTCTGGTATTCTTTGCTTTACTAGTACTCTGTTTCATTGCTCTTTGAGTTTGTTCTCACCGGTGAATGAGAGTGCTGTGTGCATTAGCAATTCTGATAACAGGGGCAGGTGCTGAACGTCCCCATCTGGAGGATAGGGTCTTGATCCTCTGCCAACAGAGCGTCCATTATTTCGCTTTTCAGATTTGTAATTCTAATTAATTGTTTTCATTTTAACAAGTACTGTAATGACATAACGTAAGGATTGCGTATACTACAGCTTTCGACGCTTTTATACTTTAAGTACATACAGTACGCAGTGCCTTTGAAATAAAAGGACTTTCCCTGGTCGATAATTAATGTGGTACTTGAATGTTTAATTTACAAACAATTCAACTAGCCAACAGTCTGCTCCAGGTGTTATCACTTAGAACTGTAAACATTTGTATATAACCCTTTGCCCAAAGTCCAATGCCTAAAATTGGTGTTAAATTGTTTTTTAGTCTATGTTTCTTACTTAGGGTTGAAGCTTTAAAGATGTTTGATGTAAAGCATATTCTAATCCTATCGGTCATCCTCCACCATTATGCTTCCATAAGACATGTCTTGTCTAATCCATGTCACCGATCCTTTCCCCAATCTCGCAGCGCAGTCTCTTATTGGTCTGTTTCGCTACATAATCATTGTTCAGCCATTTTGCAGCATCACCATCAAGCCGTTTCGCAGCGCATTATGACAATTCAAAATTAAACATGCTACGAAATCGCAGATTCGTGCGTTTTGCAGCGAATATTTATAAAAGAGTCAAGTCCGTTAATGAGTCACCCTTCCTGTCCTCTCATGTCAGTTTTTCGTACCTCCCAAACGCTCATTAATCATCACTCCACTAATAAATTTGCAGACATGCGCATCACTATCAATCCAAATGATTTTTACTATGCATAGATCTTTGTGATGATTGTAAATGTACATAAGTGACCAGCCCATGTGATGATTATATGTGAGTTTGCAAGTGAACCTGTTTTCAAGAGAGCCTGTTTCAAGCGAGGCTGAGCCAAAAGAAAGAAAGAATCGAATTGCTGTTCCAGTGGAAGTTGTTGTTCACAGTCAGTGCGAAGATTTCGAAGGCGAGATGGAGAAGAGAGGACACCGGTCTGGAAAATGCCAGAGAACAAAGCCTGAAGGTTTGGACTTAACACTAAGAGATGAGGGTGTGAAGAAAGCCTTCCAGGATGCCGGCTGTTGGAATTTATGCAAGAAACTGCAGGGTGGCCATGCTCAGGTAACAAAGGATTTTGCTTTAAACTTCACCGGTTTGAATTCTAAAATAGCTATGTTAGAAGTTAAAGTGTCTCCAGAGGAAATAGCTGCAGTAACTGAGATCCCGAGAGGGGGACAAGAATGGTTTAAGAACTTCAAATTCGATATGAGTCCATGTAAAGAATTCCTGAAATAGGCGTACGTGAATGAGGACCTGACAAAGGCTGTGCCTAGAAACTATATTAAGGAGCATTATGCCCTGCTTCTCACCTGTATTCAGAAGTACCTAACTTGTGAGGGAAGATATAATAAAGTCTATTCCTACCACTTCAAGTTACTGCTGCATTTTACTGGTAAAGCATCCATAGACATCCCCTTCTACTTGTTTCGAAGTCTGAGCAAAATGTGTGACAAAGTGCAGTTAAGAAAGGATGACTGTGAAACATCTCTGTTTCACCATGGTCTGGTCAAGTTGTTAGTTTTGAATGGTCTTCAGAAAATAGGCACGGATTGGGACTCGTTCATTTTCATGGCGGGTTTTCAAATAAAAACAGGTCTGACTCCACGGCCCGTTAGAGAAAAAGAGCAGTCACTTGAAGAGTCAGTTAAAGAGCCCACGATTGCTGAGCTTCAGAAGGAGGCTAAGGATAGAAGGAAGGTAAAATCAGAGTTAAGAAAGTCAGTCAAGCCACTGGTTAGTAAAGAACAGCCTCGGTCATCAGCAAAAGGAGAAGTCCAGCATAAGAAGACTGTACCTGGGCCAAAAGAATCTGAAAAAGTGTGAAGGGTGAGGACGAGGAGTCAAATGATTAAAGAAAAAGGAAAAGCAGTGGCTGTTGAGGAAAGCCAGGTATCAAAGGCCAGCTTGAATGATTTTCTGGAAGCTATTGAGTTTGATCAAGCTGGGCCGACACACATTGAACCAATGCACATTGACTTGACACAGTCAACATCGGAAAGCACTAAGAAATCTAAAGCTGCAAAAAGACTGAGGTTTGACGAACCAGTTGATGAGTTTATTTTCAAACCAAGGAGACCCCTCACAAGAAAGCAAGCCAGGGAAGTTGAGAAATTGCCCAGAACAGAGGAGGCAAAGGAAATAAAGGAAAAACCTCTCACAAGAAAGCAAGCCAGGGAAGCTGAGAAACTGCCCAGAACAGAGGAGGCAGAAGAAATAAAAAAAAAAGGTTCAAATAAAAAAGGCATCATTTCCAAAGGAGGAAATATCATATCTACAATGGACCAGTTGGAGGCAGCTGAAACTGAAATGGCTAAGATGAAGAGGGCCAAAGCTGAAATCAAAGCCATGGAAAAGGAGGTTGCAAATTTGAAGGCACAGCTAAATAAATTAGCTGCTAAATGAAATTGCTGATTCTAAGTAAGGTGTTGTTCTAAAGTTTTGTAAAATTTTGCTTAAGTTCATTATTTTGAAGGCATGTAAACCCGGCTATATATATGTCCAAGGTAAAAATGAATTTTGAAATTAGGTGGCAGAGCAGTTAAAATCACAGAGAGAATTGAAATTGTTTAAAACAGTTTCGCAGCGCGCTGCGAAACTGTTGTAGGTGTTGTTTTTAACACAGGCAAACAGTTTAATGAAATATTCAGAAATTGGCAAAGAAAACACCTACGTAACATGAAAAGGATCAAAGGAAGCTGCCACAGCCATTCAACATATGCCAGGTGTACCTTTAGTAAAAGGTAAAATGTTTTAAGCTAAGTTTGGAATTTTTTGGTTGTAAAGCCACTTTATTCTCAGAGATTAGGGTTTTGAAAGGGAGCTGCATACGAAAAGTTTTGGTTGGCACACCTATACAACAAAGAAGCCTCCAACATATCAGGAATGTGGTAATGCCATATATTATCCGGTTATTAAAGAATTAAATGACCTACTGCTGCATACTCGGTGATGCTAGGTGATGGAGGACCAGAACCGAAAGTTTAGGGATATTTTTAGCCAACATGGAGCGGATCAAAGTCTTCAGCATCCAAAGCAAACATGGAACATTAATTGCTCATTTCATGCCATCTCAACCAAATACAAAGGAAACCAAGTGTCAAAGCTGCAAGGAGGAATCTTTCTACGAAGGAGATAGAATTAGAGTTATAATTAGATTAGAACTCTTTAGAACTTCTGTTAATGGTTGTTGTATTAAATAAGTTTGTTAAAAATAGATAAGGGTCATTAGTGACAGTCATCGAGCTCCCCTCATGCTGGAGGAGGAAGCTCCAAGTAGTTAGAGTTGTGTTGCTATATATAGCTGAATTATCTATGTAAACAAGGGTTGGATAATTTGAGAAACAGAGTATTGTTTTGGCTTCTGTAAAAACTCAATTTGGTAAATATAATTGCTGCTTATCTTCTCAGAATTCTTACAGTGTTTCAAAATGCTCAAGATATGTGGTTTTGTTTTATCTTTAATGTTTTTACAGTTGTATGAATACACAATCACTCAGAATTCACTTATGCTGCTCTGACTTCCTGTGTGTATTTCTAAACTGAAGTTTCTATGAGATGATGTTTTGAGTATTTAAACATTGCTGCCCTGACTTCTATGCATGAGCAGTGTTATATTTTATTGAATATGATCAACTCCATAAGCCCAATGGAAGTCTTTGTACTGTCTATCCAGCCAACATGTTTATTAAATGTACTTCACAAGAGTTAGCCCTCTTATCAACAAACAAAATCAATAACTTTTAAGAGAGAGCCCTCTCGGGCTAGGGAGGCTAATCCTTAGTCTAAAGATTGGTCTAAAATAGTTACACAGAGTCTATTTGATTAGCAGCCCCTTTAGTGTTGGATTTTGTGATAACACCAGGTACAGTGGGATCTTCCCACCACTGTCACCTTAGGAAGAACCCTATAGAATATGGTCATTATGGTTACCAACGGAAACAAATATACCTGGGGGAACAACCTACGATCCCATATGCACACAAGGGCAGAGTAGCAAGCTCAATGCCCTTTAAGGCTCCTTGACATAATCCAAGGTTTACCAACAAGTGACCCCAGGCTCCTCGACAATGGATAATCCGAGCTTTACCATTTTTAATACGTGAATATCTAGCGTCGTTCCCAATGAGGAAGGATTGATTCCCACACTAGTTCGTACATGATCTCATGCTTCTCCTTTAAGAGGAGCTTTCCCAGAGCATAGATGCGACAGTTGCATTTTTATCCTACCACAAGATACAACTACTTGTTTGTTTTACTGTCTTCGAGAGTTAATTACTCCCTACTCCAAGACACTAGCATAAGCTATGTTGGTGTAATAGAACCCTAGAAATAAAAAGGCTACTAGATGGATTTTACTTTAAGTGTTATTTTTATTGGTTTTTCTTTAAGTCAAGAGGTGTGGAGATGAAACTCGTGGTGTGAATACTTGACTCGAAATCACTAAAAAATGCACTTAAGATGATTAAGAAATCTTTTCCCTTCAATGAACTTCTAGCTAGGAAAGAGTTTGAGAATGCAAATGCTTGTAAACACAAATCTTTCTTAACAAACAAATTAAAAGAAGAGTTTTTGTCTTTTCCAATGCACTCAAAACAAGACAACTAGTTATATTCACAAGAATTTCCCTTTTCTTTCAAACTTTCAAAGACTACAAAAACAAACTTTTTCAAAAGTGACTTTTATTTTTATTTTTATAAAACACTCAAAACTATGGATAAAACAAGTCTTGAGATCTATAAACTATAAAAAACTATTTGAAGTAAAAGCTTACAAGATGTCTTTTTCAAGGATGTTTTACTTGGCGATAAGAAAACCAAGGACTATCTTGTCCAGAATCACAAATCAGTCAAAAAACAAGCAATTTTTGTTTTCTTTTTGTAAAAATGAAATCCAAACTTTTAACACAAGCTTTTTCGAAGTTTCGCAAAGAGAAAACACAAGATGGATTCCTCAACAAAGGTAGATTTTGCAAATGGTCAGACTCATAAGAAGGCCAGTAAAAACCAAGGTGATCTGAGGCTTCTACAACTTTTAAGCTCTGAGCTACTACACGACCAAAATGAAAATCAAGACCGGCAACCAAAACTTCTAGGAATTTCACCTAAAACCCTAACACCAACGGAATTAAACCAAGGAAAGTTCTTAACAAGTCACATGCAGGTCTGGGTAGTGGATAACAACATCTAAAAAATACTAAAATGACTGAAAGAGAAAATCTTAAGTTTTTCAAAATTTTAGCAGGGTCCGCAGGCCCATAGTTTACACAGGTGCATGCACGCTCTGTGTGCAAAGCAAACATGCGTATAAGTACGCATTGTGTTACAAGCACAGGGTGTGGGCTTCTCCTAATGTTATGAAAACCAAAACTAATCCTAGATCTACTAAATCCACCCAATTCTACACACAACAAGCCAAAAACAGAAACAAAAACACAGTTTCTCAGGTCAAAGTAAAAACAAGGAAAACAATCAAGTCCCCAGTGGTGTTACACAAAAATATCGTCACCTTGATTATTTACAGTCGGTATGGGTCTATCACCACCTATACCAGCTTCCTAAGCAAGTCTCGAACCTCAGCTCTTCAAAACTGTTGGCATTATGTTTCAAGTGTTGTCCTTGATGGCAACTCACTCAGAGGTTGGTTCAGGTGATGGCAACTTAATCAGAGGACAGATCTCAGTACAGCAGGACAAGAAAGAGATATACGCAGGTTCATCAAGGAGAATCAGCGTGTACACGCAGGTTGGATTTAGTAAAAGTGCGTACATGTGAAAAGTACCTTTGGTCCGTGGCAGTTAGTCCTTGGAAGTTGTGCCTATGGTTTTGGACCATGGTGTCTCGACGGACGTGTTGATCCCTAGTTTCGAAGTTGATGGTATTGGTTTGTTATGGTTTTGGACCATGGTATTGAGCAAGGCCTAAGGCTATATAAGGAGAAGATCATTAGGCAAAGGGTGTGTGTTGGGTGTCTGACGAAGTGAGAGGATCTGGTATTACTGGTTATCTGTTCGAGACGTTTGGCAAGGGTCGGATCTGACAGCGAAGGCATAAGAATCTATTTCTAGATCTGCACGCGGGTTGCCTTTGGTGAAAGCGCGTATACACGCGGTTTTGGTACTGTGAAGTAGCGTATGCATAATAAGATTTGATATTTCAGGTTGCTGCTGATTCTGGTGGTTGTTGCAGAGTTATGGGCTCCGGTTTTGTTTCTGTGTACTTGATGACAGGGTTTCAGTGATTCAGTATTGGGTTGTTTAATGAATTATGATGACAATGATTGTATTGCAATAATGTTTATTTTGTACTCTTGGATCCAGTCTGAAAATTGATGAAACGTGGTCCCTGAAGATTGTAGGGTCATCACCTACGTACTAGTAAATGGATCAGCTAGTACAAGAGCTGAGGGGGTTGTAGCTCCCTTCCATAAGTAGTTGGAAAACGAGAGAGGGTTGTAGCCCTCTGCAGGTTGTAGCCTGCATACTGGTAAAGGACTGCACCAGTACATTGTAAAAGAAGTTTCTCATTAAAGAAGAAAGAAACGAATTGCAGCAGGTGGTTTTCACCCACATTGGGTTTCCCACCCTTATATATGGTGTTCATGTGTGTGTCTTGTGATGTTCCTAGTCTGTTATATTGCAACCTGTTTACTGTTAATATGCTTAATAAATGTTCTGATGCATCTACTGAAGATTAAGCAAACTGAATTATAAGATCTCTGGGTATACGCTAGTTGCTTTAGACACAGTCGCGTGTATACGCTGGTTTACTTAATTGAAGTAGCGTATATGAATCTAAGTATGAAATTGAAAAGTTTTATCTGATCTGATAATACTGATTCACCCCCCCTCTCAGTATTATTTCCAACAATTGGTATCGGAGCAGGTCCTTCAGAGGAAGCTTGATCACTTGAAGGAAAAGATCTATCAGAATGGCTAATCCAGAAAGAGAGGCACACATTAGGCCACCAGTCTTTGACGGGAACAATTTTACTCACTGGAAGATAAGAACCACTGCATATCTACAATCACTTGGAGCAGAAGTTTGGGGAATCGTAGAAGGAGGATACAAATTCCCATCAGCAACTCCTATAGATCCAGCAGAGAAAAAGCAATATGAGCTCAATGCCAAAGCTGTTACCGTCCTACATAGTCGAACGACCTTAGTGCTCTTGATTAAATACAAGTTTCATACCCTAGTACCCTACATGCTCTTGATTATTTGGAGTCTCCCCTGGAAAGAGGGTTTGGTTCTCTTGATTAAATACAAGTTCCATACCCCAGTACATGATAAAATCTAATGGAAACGTTGCAATCCCCCCAGTCCTGAAAAACAGATAGGTCTGCTAGATTTTGAGTGAGATCTAAAATTCTACTTTCTCCATATGAAATCCAATGAGGGCGAAACCACTCTCAAACATCCTGAGTCATTTCATGGTAATGTTAAAAATTTAAGTAAAAGGATGAAAATGAAAAATAAAGGAGAATATCACTTTTAATAACCTAATTAAAAATTAGAAGACAAAATAATTAAAAAAATAAAAAAAGTCAAACTGCATGTGGAAATGACGTCATACGGCCCAGAAACGCGTTTCCGGTTGTACTAGTCACATTTCCACCTTGAAAAGCGTGCCTGTATGGCTAGAAACTCATTTTTGGGCCGTACCATACGTGTTTTTGAGTTTCGTTTCCGTTCTTGTATGGAAACTCCTCCCCTGCCCACGTTTCATGCAACTTAGGAAGAAAAAATTCAAATGCTTAACTGTTAAAACAGAGTGTGATTTAAACAATTTTCTGAAATATTATTCCAGATATAGCATTTAGATTGAAACACATATAAGATTATGAATAACTTTGAGAAAAATGACAATAACACATGAAAATACTTGTCTGAAATTTGCTCAACACATGAATCCTTGGAACAGTCTGATCTTTATTAATTAATCCAGCGTGTTGGCTCATCAACTCATACATGACCTTCTAGTTCTTCTTGATCAAAAAGTCTATAGAAATGTCTAATAGAATCCACCCTACATACTTCGAATTGTGAAGTATTTATACAAAAGTTTATTACAAAATATCTCAAATTGATTTGAGATTTAATATAGGAAAGAAAAATATCTTCTTGCAAGAAGATAGAGACAGCTATTGAACTATTTCATGGTGTCTCTTTTATTTTGGTACTACTGGCTTTTATGGTTTGATTTTAGCCCTTTATGTTACTTTGTTGTTAACACTGGCTGCTTTATTTACTTTAGGCTTTCATTTGATACACTTTGACATTGATACACTTTGACCTAACTGATCTGTCTTCATCCTTTTACCATGCTGTTTTACTTTTATTGTACATTAACCTTTTTACTGCATATTTCTACAGTAAATTAGTTAATTTCTCCCATGCTTCAACATAAGGGAATTGGATTTTTAGCATCCTCCTATATATTTTATCTGCCTCGGGTGTACTTGGCAAAAGTAGGCTTATTGATAAACAAGTGTTTTACCTCATGTTGGAGGTAAAACAAGTTTTCAAATGTCTGGTAGAGTACTTTGCCTGTTGGCAATGCCTTCATTGATGATGTATTCACCTGATCTTTTGCTACCTCTCTGATTTTCTTGTTATAATCCTCTTGCATCATGAGCTTGTCATTGATTACTAAAGGACTGGGTAATCCCTTTTCTCTCAAAATTTGGAAATTAGCCATAAATTTGTCTACTGCTATCTGCATATTCTGACACTTATCCTCTAAGTTTTGCATTAAGTTTCTCTTGGAGAGGACCTTTTTGACCTCCAAAATTGCCTCTATTCTATTCTCTATTTCCAATTCTTGAAGTTCGTACTTATTCTTGTTGTTAAGGAATTGAATAATTCTGGTAGCCTCTTCTGGCATTTCTCCCAATTCTTCTTTTACTCTTTGGATGGCCTCTATAGCCATCTTTATTAAATCTATCTGCTCAAAGATCACCTAAATAGATGGCCAAATATCATTGATAGAGTCAATGATATTGGCCCATAGTAGTTCCTTACCCTGTCCAAGGGGTTCTTTCAGTGTTAGGTCCTTTTCCATTGGCAAGCTTGTAATCAGTTTCCAAGCTTGTCACCTTTTCTTTGAGCTTATTTATCTCTGTTGCCTGTACGGACATTTCTTCCATAGCTTTAACCAACTTTGCTGCTTCTTCACATGATGTACCTGCTACTGATGTATATTCTGTGGAGACTAGTTGTGCTGTGGCCATTGGAGCTGTGGGAGCCAGTGAGGCTGCCAATGTGGAAGGAACATTCGTGGTAACTGCTGGGATGACATTTGCTGAGCTAGTGCCAATATCAGTTTGCTTTAATTGGATTAGGCTATCCAATTCCTTTTCTGTCTCCCTCAACTGATCATTTAGTTTAAGGACTAAGTCCATCAACTCTTCATGCCTTGTTTGGTCCTCCAAAACTTCCTGTGTTTGGGGGTGCTGTAGTTGAGGTATCTTCAACTGCTTTTTGAGTGCTGTAATGTCATCATTCTTCCTTTTGATGAGTTGTTCAATAGCTTTGATGTCTTTGGGATCATGTCCCAACTCAATTAGCAAGTCTTTCAAAGACTTGATTCTGGTGTCTTTTGCTTGTGAGGAAGCCTTTTCCAACTGGTACTGGGCTGAGATGTTATTGAATGAATTTTGCAACTGATGGGTAGCTATGGCTTTTCCTGTAAGGGTGGCGTAAATCATTTCTCCAGCCTGTTTGTGAAATTCAATTTGGTCAATGGGATGAATATCCCTTCCCAATACCTCAAAATCGATCTTCTTGAAATTTGGTAATGTCCTTGGTTGTTGTACAGTTGGCTTTATGAAGGACATTTGCATCTTTCCTTTCTTGATGTCAAAAGCTGACATCAACCTGGTTTGATTGGTAGGTGTAAGCTTGAGATACTGTGCATAAGACTGTGCCTTCAGTTTCTCATTTCTCATTTTGATTTCTTTGAACCTGTCCTTATGTCCCTATCTTTATCAGCAGGCCTACTAAATGAGGAGACTTCTACGCTGAGCTGTCTTTCTAAGATTTGAGTGTGTGATGTCGATGGCTCCTGTGTTTCTCTAGATGGAGCTGTGCCCTTGCTCATGTCTAACTCAATATTAGTTATTTCTACTGAGCCTTTTGTGGCTTCCTGTTTTGAAACATGATTGAGCCTTGGCCTTTTGCTCTGGCTAGCTTCATACTACACATTTGAAGTGTCAATACCTGAATTGGAGGCTCCCTCTCTATTCCTCTTGGGATTCTTTTCCTCATTCTGAGGAGTCTGCAAAACAACAAGGGTACTCATGATTCCTTCTTGCTCTGGTACTTGCAGGAACGAGCTTTCATCAAGCTATCTCTCTAGATCAAACACGGTATTTTCAACATCTACCTTTGTACTATCCCTGTCTATGAGAGTGTTTTCCAACCACTCAGATTGATTGGCATATCTCTCTATCTCTGGTGTGGGGTGATGAATGTAAAGTCCCAATTTGACCTTTTGTCTTAGTTTGGTAATAAACCCTTGGGGATCGTACCTCCACATGAAACTGTTCTGAAACTTCATTTGTTGCAGAATTTGATCTGCTTCCTGCCCTGCTTCTTTAGAATTGCAAATGAAAGGGCCTAACTGATTTTTGACCTTGAATTGAGTTCTTTTCTTGGCTGAGACAAAGTTGACTTCATTAGAGTTCATTATTTGCCTATAATACTCTAGATCAAATAACCTCATGGGGAGGTATTTGGGTAGTTTGTATGGAGCAAGCTGGCAACCACAGATTCCTATTTCAGTGTGGTTTTGATAAAGGTACCAATTTCCCACCTTACTTTGCTTGGACAATTGGAGGGCTCTTTTTATTTCTTGGCTTAATTGTGGGTGGAGGACTTCCTGTCAGTATAGTCATGACTAGATGGACAAAAGAGTCAATGAAGTCTGTGTAGGTGTATGGTGATGAATATCTATGGAACAATGGTGTCCAAAATATAACAGACCTGGGTTGGCCTTTAGTATCCAACTTCTGGATGGTGAAGGGAAATCTGTCTCACTGATAATACAAAAACATGTGGTATAGTACAGATGAGTACTTGAATACTCTTTCATTGTGCATTTTGGTAAACTGCTCATGGATCCTCTCAGCTATGAACTGGGCATAATTGTACAAAGTAGCAGGAGGCTTTCCTGGGGTGAAAATGGACATGAAGGCTAGGATGAGCTCATCAACAAACTCATCAGTGGTACAACCCAGAATACATGATATCATGATTATAATTTGCTTGCCCCTTTCAGAGAAAATGGCAGAAACATATGGAGGGGCATCTTTAGGAATGTGCTGCTCTTCTACAATGAAAGTCTGGAATATTTGGGCCAGTTTTGATGGACTCAATTTGGTGTACTGGTCTAACAAATCCCTAATGGAGAGCGGGGTTAGGTTTGGACCTGGTTCGACTTGCAACATCTCATTGATTGACTCAGCTGTAGTTGTGAACAAGAATTTTTGGTCTGGGGACATTATAGTTCTCTTGTTGGGAATGTAACAGGCATGGCACATATGGAAAATCTCAGGAAAGATATGTACTTGTGGACACTGGTATTTTGCAAATTCGAGTCCCAAAGGCCAATGTCATTAGTGTGGTTTAGATATCTGTCTTTACTTAAACAATGAATTCTGAGTAGGACTTCATAGGCACTTGTGTCTTTGATTTGAAAATCCCTGTCTGCCAGGGGAAGGTGGTCAAGGTCCAAATGGGGGGTCGTTACAGGTCTGACATCCATGGCGACAGGGGCAGCCATAATTCAGTTCTTGTGGATTTCAATTTGGCAATACAGGTTTACTCAGAGGTTTTGAAGGAAACTGGAAGTTTTCAGAAGGGTTTGGGCACACAATAAAATATTTAAAGTAATTTCAATTAATTTTACTTAATTAAAACACTTTAAAGACTGAACGTTCTCAAATTGAAAGGGTTGTCTGGTTATTTGTCTTCAAATACCTGGAATTGGGTGAATTAACATCAAATTTGGTGTTCTCGGCAACTATAGAAATTTGAATGGCTCTGGTATGGTTTGAGTGCTTGAATGGGGTCTCTGCAACTTCTTTAGGAATGGAATTTGAGGTTAATTGGTGAATTTCAGCGTTTGCAGGTGTCACAATGGTTTGCAGAGGTTTACAAAGAAAATGAGTGAAAGAGGCGAAATAGGGCTTCTTGGCCTTTTAATTGAGCAACGATCACTTTTTGCGGGTAATTACAAATGAACAGTGGGTAGTTTTTCGGGTTCAATGAAGAGGCGGTTTCCCAAGCCATCGCATTGCTTTCATGGAGGGAGTGGTATTTTGGAGGGGTCACCCGATCGATGCCAGCGCTTGACACGTAGTAGATAGGGGGCCGGGCAAAACCACTTTATTGGGTGGGTAAAGGTCGGTCATCGGGTGAACCTGATATGGTTGTGGACCCTTGAATGTGGGCGCTGATGATCGGACGGTAGTTAGGGGGCGAATGTGCGCGGATGAAATGAGTATAGGTTTCAGGGGGCGCATGGCTTTAATCTTTGGCGGTTTGAGATTAATTATGAGTTAATCTTGGGATTAAATGATCGAGCGCGGCTTAATGATGGAATTACTTTAGCTTTACCGCGAAATGGTGAATTAAGTGGGTTTTGTTGGGAATATGGGGTAAAAATATTGTTTATAGCTAAACTAAGGGTTGTGGTATTATATACGGGAAAAGCTATATTGGGAACTATAGTATTATGTTAAAAAATTAATATGAAATGAGCAGAGTGAACATACCCCTAAGCATGAATGTAATATTTGCGCATTTTATTCACTTACACTTCATACTTGGGATAAAATCTTTTTGTGGGTATTTTGAACGAGATGGAATTCAACATGGGGTTGTTTACTTTTCATAGGAAAATGAAGTTTAAACTTAGGAAAAGAGGTTTTATTAGGGTAATAAGGGAAATGAATTTTATGATGGGAATTCTAACACTTGATTTCCATAAGTCATTAAGCCGAGGGTCCGGTCCCACCAAAATTTAGAGAAATGCTTTGAGCCTTTATGACTTGAAGGATTTTTAGTACT
This sequence comes from Pinus taeda, assembly GCA_000404065.3. Lineage (NCBI taxonomy): Eukaryota > Viridiplantae > Streptophyta > Pinopsida > Pinales > Pinaceae > Pinus > Pinus taeda. The sequence goes on from APFE031129427.1 coordinate 43,059, forward strand.
AGAACTTACTTATGGATGGGGAAATTAGTAAATAAAGGGATGAAATGAATGAGGGGGAGTTAATTAAATCAAGTTGTAAACCATTGTTTTTGCTTTCTTAATTATTCGTGCACATTTGAAAGATATGACTAAGCATGATAAATGTGGTTTTATCCAATCAACTTTATACTTCAACAACCTTTCTTCTACTTACCCATTACTTACCCTACCATTTTTTCTTCATTTTATTTGGGTGTACTTAGGCTAACAGACTTTTATCATTCATTTTTCTTTTGAAAAGTAAACTATCTAATTCTAACCTTATATCATCCAAGGGCTCAGATTAAACTGATGAGCCCCTTTTATTTTCTCTACCTATCTAATGATTTGCCAAGATTACACTGTTTGGTCATATTTTATTCTCTAACTATAAACATAAAATTCAAAGCATGAAACAGTCAAAATTAAGTAGTTTGACTACCATGGGTTGTGGCATGTATGACAAGCTGCACACAACCATTATTTAAGACAGTAAAACAGTAAAATAGTAGTGGCATTTAGACTTGCACACTTTCATGATCTGTTTTTGTTTTTGGGGTTCATATATTTTCATTTTTTGATATTTTCTTATTCTTTTTGTCCATTGATATTTCTTTTAGGACATGCCCTCTTTACATTTTTTTAATTTTTAATATGGAAAACATTTGCAGAAAGCAAAGGTATGTACAATATTACAAGGCTTAAACTTAACCAATTCAAAATTATGAATACACTATCACTATAGGACTCTTAACACTTTGTAGATTGATTGATTAATGTACTAAGGAACCAGAAGCTGCTGCAACGTATACCCCAGGACGCGCAATCAATAACATTGCACAAAAGAAGAGGGCAAGTCAAGAATTTAGGTTTGGTGCACAAATAGGAGATTACGATATGGATACCATGATTCTCGACTAGGGATCTGATATGAATATCTTGCCTAAGAAGACCTGGGAGGTGATGGGGAGCCCTAAGATGACTTGGTCTCCTATCTAGCTAAGATTGACGAATCAATACAAGATATTCCCTATTGGCCGACTGTCAAATGTAGAGATAGATATTGGTAGAGTCAAAAGTGTTGCTAATTTTGAAGTTATCGAGATTGGTGATGATATTGATCCATATATAGCGCTGTTCGACATTGATTGAGCCTTCGCTAACCAGGTCACTATTAATTTGAAGAAAAGATAGACGACCTTTGAATCCAGTGATGTTCAAGTGATTGAACCATTAGATCCCAGGGAAGGAGACAAATATGTAGAGCCTATTTAGGAGGAGTTGGATATAGAGGCCTTGGACAATATCTTTAATATAATCTCACAGAGGGAGGACTAAGTTAAAACTATTGTAGACATGGTATTGAGTTGGAGCAGTATTGGTTCTTGTTTATCAGACTCTGAGGAAGCATTAGAGAACTAGAAGAATTGGTTGTATGAAGTATCAACAAGGCGGTGCATGCATATCACTTGTGTAGTACGTTGAATCGAGATAGAGGTGCAAGATCCACCCAGGTATGATGGCTTAACTGATGTTGTGTCTTTGTCCAAGAATTTGAGCAGAAAGTACATGAACATTTAGGGTTGTTAGCATTGGATGTTGCTTTGGGAGCAACTCCAACGTGATGGCGGATCACACATAAGATTGTTAAAGATACCCAGTCGAAGTCTAAGCATTTGCTATGTATTTGTTTCAGGTATGAGTCAAAGATTAAAGGACTCAAGTAAATTAGGTTGGATTGTCTAATGACCCATGTAGAAAGTTTGTTACCACTTGGAATAGAAGGAAGATACCGCAAGAGGAATGGGTCGATAGGTTCATGCACACTTTAGGATTCATTCCAAGGAGTTGGTATATTAAATTGGAGGTGTGCAAAGGCACAATACAATGGGAGGAGATGACGTAGAGCTTTAAGTCTAATTTCAAATTTTTAGCTAAGAATGATGTATTGGATGGAGCACAAAAGGCCTTGAAGAAGAAGATCATTGTGCTTGGAAATCAAACTCACCATTGATCAATATCTTTGTGTTCAACGCATAGACACTCACAGACTATCAAAGAGCTCATGAAAATCTATAATAGTGCAATGGGAGCAGATGATGACGAAGAATCAAGGATTCTGCAAATTCCAGAGACAGAATGAGTGCACCATATTAGGACCTTAATTGTGAATCGAAGATTCTTTTAAGCCTATTAGGATGAAGGAAGGGGTTGTTGGTGCTATACCCAACCTAAAATTGTTTTTGAGCATTGTCACAAAAAGTTAGAGTTGTATCGTTTGTTACTGAAGAATAATGCCACAATATGAAGGGATATATTGTGCCCAGAGGAATGTCTCACGCAGATTTGTCATAGATGTACATGATGCATAATGTTGGGGGAAAATTGTCGCTGACTGGAGAACAACTGTCATGCAAAAATTAAAATAAATAAATAAATAATTGAATAATAATAAAAAAATAAATAAAAATATTATAAACAATATAGTAATGTGATCGTTGGCCATGCCAGAGGAGTATTTAGTTCATTTCAATGTGAAGGGACATTCCCTTAATTGCTAAGAAATAGTTTTTTGCATGTAATTAGATTGAGTTACCAGAATCTGTTCGGAATGATCACTAATGAGACGTATACAAGGACGGATTTCGCACCAAGGTTAGACATGTCGTGTAAGAGTTATGACAAAAGATTGGGTCAAGAAGACCCTAGGATTCCACATCCAGACCTCAAATATTATAACTACGTAGCGGAGAGCTCATTGTTGTTCGCTATGCATTAGAACTTTCCTATAGATTGTAAGGAGTTGAAGGTGAGTTTGAAGGAGTTGGAGTGTTTGGTCGTGGGTGATTCTTGTGAGTGGTTGCACTAGCTGTATAAAGAACCATGTATCGAACCTATGGGGTGAGTTGTAGGAGTTTTGTTAGCACGAAGGTCCATACAAAGAAACCCTTCGTTATTGCACAATCTGAACTGGTGCCGAAAGAAGTAAAAGTGACAGAAGAATGTCAAGTTGATGATGCTGGATTTGTTGCACAATTCGACAGGTTAAATTATAGAAGGATTTGTTGCCTGCCAGTTGTACCCAGCAAAGTAAGGAAGAAAACTATCAAAATTGGACAAGGAACTAGTCAAAGTTTCATGTATAGAAGTCTTGCAGGGCAATTTTGCCCCTTCTTCTGCTTTCTCTATGCAATGCTTGTACCCCATGGGGGATTGTAAAAAATGTTACTAGAATGATGAACTTATGTAAAAGACTGAGCCCCTTATGACTTGGTTATTAAGGAAGTTTCTCTAGAGTGTTTTTTTCACTTAATTAATTATTTATTGCTTTTTAGTGATTAATAATTAATTGAGTTTTTTCACTCACATCCTCCAAAGTTGGAGTGTGTCTTAATAACTAGGCCCTAAAGGTGTTATCTAAGTCTAGGGTCAATGTATAGTACCATGCTAGGAATTATATTAAGCCTCACAAAATTCATTAGGTTTTTATAGGATTTTTTATTAATTAAAAATTTCTTTCAAAATGGGATTTTCAAATTAAATTTCATGTAACAAAAAAGAAAAGGTACTAGTAGGTTTCATATGGCATATAGGTTCTTCTCTTTCATTCTCAATGTACCAATAATACCTTTGTACTCCCTTTCGGGTGGAAATTTTGACTTTTTCCCTTGTGAAAAATCAATTTTACTCAAAAAGGTAAGAAAAAAGACAAAATCAGGATATTAAATAAAATGAAAACATGTTGGGAACATGTTTTTAGTCAAACTAATGCTCTCAACCACTTGAGATGAGTTGATGGGCACTTAAGATGAGTTCACAACACACATGGCACTGGGAGGAGATTCTAATGAAGGGGTACGCACTTCCTCACGTGGGAGGAGATCCCAATGAGGGATTCACCTTCCCCCCATATGTGTGGCCTCTTGAATGTGTGTTTTATTATATTGAGAGGGGGATGTGGTAGCTGCCACTCCACATATGTCAACTCTATCTCCCACACGTGTGACCCTCTCTTTCAGTGCCAATGCAATTCCCAAGGATGTCGTTCCTCCCTCTCTTGATCTATCAATTGAAGCATTCTCCTCTGTTGCAAACTATTGTGGAAGGGTTGGAACAATTGGGGAAGAGATTGCTACTATGCTTTGTAATTGCTCTATCATTTTGGAATAAAAAGGCTTTGGAGGCTACATGGTGTACTTGATTTGTTTGGTTGCTTGAATCTCATATGAGGTAATATTGTTTTGAATCTTGTTATTGTAGGCATTTGAAGGGTATCGCTGCCCATTGGAGAAAATAAACAAAGTTGGTTGTTTGTTTGTCTTCTTGCTGTTTTGCATTTTGGAATTAAAATTTACGTGTGCTTCTAGTTTTGATTGCCATGTTTTTTCTAAATTTCATGCACAAGATTTCACCTATTTTAACTACTTTCTTGGCAAGATTTTAAGAAGTTGTAGGTGCCTCAAGATTAAAGGATTGGATCCTCCTTGGGTGGAGTATCCATTGACCTTCAACACATAAGGAGCTACATTCCCACCAAGCACCAAGTCTAGTTTCTAGTTGCTTGAAGATTCCACCCAGTTTCTCTCTCACTCTACTTGTTTACATATTCTAGAAAATTCTTACTAAATTCCTTTAATTTTATGAGATTTCATTGTCATGTCTAGCAATTTAAAGTGCTCATTGTTAGTTTTTGTAGCAGCGGATGGGTGTTCTAGTTTCTATGGTGTCTAAGGGGCTAAGGTACACAAAATCTAAAAAACCTAGAAAATGTTTCGCAAGAAACGCCTCAGGAACACCTCAATTAGATTAATTGACCAATAATTAAATATTACCTAAGTCTAACTTAGGAAAGTTGGTTAATTAAATCAGATTAATTGAGGAAAATCGATCTTGCTCTAAAGACTTCCAAAAAAGTGAGTTGATGGAGTCAAGATGATTTTTAGCCATCGATTATGATTAGATCATGGTTGTTGATTCGTCAACAAGAGACTATAAGAGCAAGTCGATGGGGTTGGAGGACACAACACTTTAGTAGTTCGACTTATCCTGTTGTAGTGATTTAGCAAGGGTGTAGTTGAAGCAGAGGGAGACACCAGTAGCGGGGTTTTTAGCGATGAGAATTTCCTAAGGAATTCTTAGGAGCTTTCCAGTATTCCAGTGTGAAGAAGGGAGTATGAAGCAGGTAGTGTGAATTGCCGGTGTGAGTTAGCCAATCAGCCAATGTTTGTTTTAGAGGCAACAATTCAATTTCCAATCCAGGGAGGTGATCCGGAGGAAGTGCGAGTTGTCTCAGAGAGAAAAAACAGGGTGTGAGAGTGTTAGAATGAATTTTTGGAGGATGTGAAAATTTTCCAGAGCCACCAATGCAAATTTTTGGCCAGGATTATGAATTGGTAGAAGGAATGCGAGTTGGATAGGAGGAGGCCGAACTGATTTGCTGGAGGGAAAAGGGATTTCCCAATTATTTTGCCAATTGAGATAAATTTGCCTGAAGCTTTGCTAGTGGATAGGCAAGTAGTTGTATTCTCTATTTTGTTGAAGAATTAATAATAAAACCCTCATTTGCTGCATTGGTTTCCCCACATTGGGGTTTTTCCAGGGACGATTGTCCAAAAATATTGGTGTCAAAATTATTGTATGTGCGTGGATTATTTCTTAGTTCTTGCATTTTTACTTCCCGTAGAGTTTTTATTTGTGTAAAATTGCAGTAATGAATATATCATTATTTTCCATAAGTTAATTTACAGAAGACAAATAAACCGCATAACTTAGGAAGCTATTGGAGTATCTTGGATGCATTATGATATTTGGAGCTGATTTTTGATCTTGTCTTGGAGCTACTTCTTGAATATGGATGGATATATTGCATGATTATCTTGTAAGCCCTTTTGTTGATGAAATCTTTCTCTTAAAAATGTCTAATGTATGTAGTCGCTGCGACTAATGTAAATACTATTATGCCCTAATTTTTTTTGAGGAAATTTTTGGAAGCCATTTGGTTGGCTCTTGCATTTGTTACTCATGATATAACATGCAATGAATGTTCCTAGTAATGAAATCTTATTTTTCTTCATGAAACTCCATATTCTAATAGTAGGTAATTGTTGAAGGTTGGTAGCTAGGGCATAAAATTTTGACCTGCTTGAGGACAAATTTGGCCAAGGTAAGGCATACAAGACTCCATAACCCAAGGGACTAGGCACTAGTCCAAGGATTTTGGTGATTAAACTCCTCCTTCTCCATATTTTGTCCTCCTAAATTTCGTTCCCTTAAAGGTAGTGCATAAATCTAGGGCTTGCAGTGAAATTTTCGGGAGGTGATTTTTCAGGAATCTGAGGGTGCAAACATCAAGCTTAGGGCCTAGGCTACCTATGCTCCAAATTTGGTGGGCATCTGCCTGAGTTTCATCCATAAAATCTCTTGCCCTAGGTGCTATTTAGAGAGGGAAAACCTAGGTCTTTGTCTCTCACCTTGGGAACTTCTTTGAGGTTTGTATGTGCTTAGTATTCATTGGAATAAATCATAAGAAGCCCTTTCTTCCCCCGAGCCTTGACCTTGTGAACACCTATTACCAGTGTTACTTGGGAGCGGGAGCGAAAACGGGTGCGGGAGTGACATTTTCGGAAGCTCTCGGTTTGGGAGTGAATCCCAGAGTGTTTTTTTATATATTATATATATTTTTTATATTTTTATATTTTGATACATATATGTCAACAAAAACATGTAGCATGATGAATTAGATATAAAAAATATAAAAAAACATAGATTAAACCATATAACAACAATCATCTAGAAGTTATAATCTTCATCAACCACGTCCACAAGTTAGTAACATAGTAACATACATCATAGTGAGTCTCACGATTCATCAATCTTAAAGTTTCAAGCTTTCAAAATTCAATACATAACATTTATCATCATTGATCACCAAAGTTGTACTTGTAAGCTAAGTGTAACCATTACAACAAATGATATCTAACATGAAATGAAATGTTATAAAATGAAATGAAACAACATTCAACTTTCAACTTTCATGAAGCATCATATTCATAATTCATTACTAATGAGTTATAATTGCCAACTTCAAACTTAAATTGTCATATATTGTTTACAAAAATATTATAATAAATATGAAAGAGTCAATAGTTATAAAAACTACTAGAAACTAGAAAAGACAAGTAAATCTATTATCTATTGCTTATGCTTGGGCCTCTTGCCACCACGAGAAATGTCTAGACTCTAATATTTTAGTCTTGTTGGAAAATCAGGATCTTTGTCATTAATATCACCCTCTAAGCATTAATATCCATAAGTATCTTTGTCATTACCTTTGTATCTGTATAGGGATCTTTGTCATTAATATCACCCTCTAAGCATTAACATAAGATAGAAAAAGCATAGCATGTCAAGTCAAGATTTTGTTTGAGTGATGCGTACATTTTTAGGAGGGTCATGAT
>APFE031129427.1:51383-71557 GCA_000404065.3 Pinus taeda
CTTCCAAGTTGCTCCTGCCCGGAGCGCGGATTAGGAGTGGGATCGGAGGGGTAACCGCTCCCCCGCAACACTGCGTATTACCATCGAGAAATCTCAAAACCCTAGGTCTTGTGCCTTCTTTTGTAGGGTTTTTCTTAGAGTGCGATTTGATTCTTTGAAGCCTTGCCCCTTTATTGAGCCTCCCTTCGAATGAGCTTTAGCTCCATCACCTTGAACCTTTAAACCTAGAATATCTATCATAGGTGATCACAATCATACCAGGACTCCTCCCATTGCTGAAAGTCCATAAAGAGCAAGGGACCTTGATTGGGGTGATAATGGGTCATTGCCCCATTACTGTCACTTAGTCTAGTAGTTGTCCCTTAGATTTTCCTTCCTTAGGGCCCTGCTAGATTGTGTGGTAACAAGGGTGACCAGAAAGCTGCTGTGGTGATGGATCTAGTGAAGGAAGATGGTCAGTTTATGGTTGAGTTGAGACATGCGACAAAGCATACATTAAGATACTTGTGTGGTACAATTGGACATGGTGCAGAAGGAAGCAGACTGTAGTGAAGCTCAATATATATCCACAGACGAGCATATTATAGCCATTCTCAACAAGCCTTTATCTAGAACGAAGTTTGTATACTTCAAAGACAAGCTTGGCATGATGCAGAATGTATCCCTCATTAAGAGGGAATGTTGATGTTTCTACAACTTGCAGAATAGGGTAGACATTCTCCCACGAGGTCATGCTAATTTGACTAGGGGAGAATGATACATTCACCCGTTGGGCCATGTTGATTTGGCTAGGGGTGAATGGCACAAAGTGTTGATGCTTGCAGGATTGGGGCAACTTTCTCACCTACAACCATGTTGATTTGGCTAAGGTCATGCTGATTTGACTAGGTGATATTGATACATTCAACCATGAAGCCATGCTAATTTAGCCAGGGGTGAATGACCCAAGGGCAAACCTTCTCCTTAAAAGGCACGCTGATTTTGCTGGGTCTTGCTGATTTGACCAGGGGAGATTGGTACTTTTGCTCCATGGAGATATATTGATTTGGCTAAGGGTAAATGGCCTTGGATACTCACATTGATTGCTTTAGGATGGAATGATCTATATTTATAGACGTGCATGTGAGGAGACACTACATCAACATAACAAGCTCGTGAACTTTTCTCGTGGATGAGAAATTTTAGCTAAGGAGAAATCTATTTTTTCAGCCAAGAAGAATACCTCCTTCATTGAGAGGGAGTGTTGATTTTTGTGTAGCATCGAGAGGTATTCCCACATGACTAATGCTGAGAAATCCATTAGGGTAGCATTACGACAACTTTTTTTGATTTCTCTTACTTGACATTTACCTGTGATATTATATTTTTCTTCTGTTGATTATACTAGTGTTCTTTATCATCAATTAAATGCCAAAAACATGAAGATCACAACCATACAAGATGAACAGAAGATGTAGGCACTCAGCTAGGGAAAAACGCCTCTTCTAGGGGAAAACCCAAAAATTCTTCTTCTCTTCTTTTAGAATCAAATTAAATGGGATAGCTTGGACATTTTGACCAAAAACATATACTCCATCCACCAAGTTAGCCTCCATAACCAAGTCAAACTTCTAGCCCCTTCCTTCATAAGTCAACATAAGTCTGCTCCTCCAAAATGAGTCAACAAGAATTTCGGTCTTCTCTGCACTTGGTATGCACCTTTGGCCTTGCAATATGTCTTAGTTTCCTCCACATGTGGCAAAATCTCAACTCCCAAAGATCTCTTCTTTTACTGTGACAACTCCTTCCTTGTGATGATAAAAGACTTCTATCTTAGACACCCTCGCACTTTCTTCCTTTTTTGAAAATTGTAAATCGACTTCATTTGCCTATGTGTTCTTCAATAGGTCAAATGCTCATGTTATTTATAGTCTCTATAAGCTAATTTAACCTCTTCATGAGGTCGACTTGTTCTCTCTAGGGGGCCGACTTGGTGGAGGAGGAGGAGGCATAAATGGTATTTTTCACTCTATAATAAATTTCTTTCTTGATATACAAAGCCCAAGAAGGGTCTATTACATGATGACAAGGACTAAGACTCTAGACACAAACCTTAGAAGCCTTCAATGGAGGCTTTGACCTAGAGACAAAATAAACAAGGCATGAAACCCATGCTTAATAATAATTTTTCTTTACTTTCTTTTTGACAAATACATTACATCATGACTCAAATACAATTATGTAGAGCGATACTAGTTACATTCTTCAGCAACTAAAGGGTCTCCAAGTCGACAATAGAAGAATTATGTAAATTCTATTTTATTTGAGACAAGTCACCGTAGGATAAGGTAAAGTTAGCTACCCTGTGAAGGGACATGTCCCTTGGGTTGTTACACCCCTTCGACAAGTATAAATAGATGATGTGATGTCTCATTTCATCACCAATGTTTCAAACTAGATCATCATTATTATACCTTCAAGCTAGGAGAGATACCTATCAAGAATGGGAGACGTGCCCTTTTAGATTGACTGTCGAAGATGCTCAGGCACATGTCGATGCATGGGAAGATGGCTGGAAGCAATCGGTAGATGGAGAACCAAACATAGAAACTTTAGAAAGTAGCAAGGATCATGGAGAACAACAGGGACGACAACTAGGGGAACCAACATAGACAATCGGGCAACAAGAGCAAGACGAGGGTCTAAAACTAGAACAATGGGAAACCCCTTTTGCAACAACAGATTTAGAAGAAGTTCAACCTATAATGCGCTCAGGATTGAAGTGGACCCCAACAACAGACGCCGGGGAGGGTACATCCCATGTCAGGGAGAAGTGTAAAGAAACCCATGTCACTCAGACGACGTCTCTATCAGAAGATGATATTGAACATACTATTGAACAAGTAGATGAGAAGACCATGGAGGCATTGGGCAAGGTGCAACAGGATCAACATTGTGCATTGAAACTATTAAGCCAGTTGCTTGAGATCAACAAATGAGCTGCTGTGCAACCAGCTACTGCAAAACAGAAAGGGCAGATGGAGGCTCAAAGTGCACCTAGAATATTTGAACTGCAAGCGACTACCTCTGTTACATTTGGAGACTGTTGCACGCTCCAGATTTCGCTTCAAATAGTAGAGTGCGCCATTGAAGAAGTGCCACAAGTCGTAAAAAATTTGACACATTGATTTAATTTTGTCTCAACTTTCCTTATACAATTTACATCAGTTGCAGAACAATGTCACTATGGAGTTGCAATCACGTGAGGCATCTACAACATTGGAGCTAGAGAAATCGCATATAGTACAGGAAGCATTGAAGCACAAAAGGATACATTTGGAAGTAGAAAAACAACAAGTCATGAACTGAGAAACAAAACTGCATGCATCAGTCGATACAATGCATAGGTAGATTGTGGAGGAACCTACAGATGTAGATACCCTAGCAGAAGGACATGTTGTAAAGATTGGAGAGGTTGTTCAAAGATTAAAGGTGTAAATGAGGATTTAAAGGCATGGCATAAGACTTCCACCCCACATGAAGAGAAGCAACCCTGAGTAAAAGAGGAGGGCTCTTGCCCATCTTGTGCACCTGAAGGAGCTATAAGGACAATATAAGACTGTGTATGAGGATGGCTTGAACTTATGGACTAACCTATTGCAAAATGAAGAGTTGTAGGATATTTCACAGAAAGATCAGGTTGCCAATGAAAAGGTACAAAAAATATTTTCTAGTTTGAGCGGTTTGCTCGTGCTCGAAAGGAAGACTGCGATAGATGAGAAGCTGCAATTGAACAATGAGCTCAAAAAAATGAGGGCCACCAAGCAGGAATTAGCAAGGAAAGTGGAAGATTTATAGGAGGAAGCGCTGTAGATTACTAATGGCGTTAGAGCAGTACAACAAGAAATTCAAACTACCTTGGAAGATGGGGAGCAGTGGCTTGCTACTACCATGACACTTAAGGTATCCACTAGAATCATTGCGCATGTTGCCATGATATGTTCAAAGGTTGATAGTGTGTGCAGTGACCTCAAAGTATTAAACGATACAACTAAAGAGCAAATCCCTTCATTGCATGCCGATTGAGTGTCTCGGGACGAGTGGCAGGTGAGTGTTGGGGGCTTGTTGGGGCTAGTTTTGGGAAGAAGTTGAAGAATTGTTGAAGTTTTGAACAATTTTGTGAATTGTGTGTATAAAGGTGGAGTATAAACAACACATGGAAATTAGCACGTAGATTCGTTGTGGTAGGAGAAGTGCCCAAAATTGGCACATAAAGGAGAACCACGCAGTAAGGAGTGACACACGAAGTGAATGGGAAAGAATGGTTAAGTTTGATTGCATCTTCGAACCAATTTTTGATTTGTACATGTCCATGGTATAGCTACCCTCTTACACACATATACCCAAGTGAGGGCTTCCCCTATTATAGCTACCCTTGTACCATGGCATGTGGCCTGGAGCCTTCCTGATCCCCACTCCATTCCATCATTGTATTACATGCCACCTACCAGTTGATGGATGTACCATGGGCATGTCGCCCCCTTTAAAGGATGAAACTGCCTAATAGGGTCCTTGGTTAACCCCTTTATTGAGCTTGGAGACACTTGTACATTCCAAAGCCCACTATGGAAGGGCATGCCACCATGAAGTGTCCATTTGATTCCATGATTTGTAAGCTCTTTTACTTGATGACTCTAATGTTTTGTTGTATTGGAGGGCAAGGGGACACACTGGATCTTATGCAGGATTGCAGGTGGGTCTCCATTTGGGGTTTGGTCTCCCTATACGTGGTCCAATCCCTCCAGAGGGTCATAGTGGCACTTGTAGGGTGAGCATAGAGAGCCATGGGTCTCCACCATAGCAAAGAGCACTTCATGGATCCCCAAAGCTATTGAGTGATTGCTCGTGTTCCATCTTTTGGATGAGGATGATGCTCTTGGATTGCTATGCCTAACCTACTTCACACTTGTACCACACACTTAACAGAGGTTCTAGAGTACAGATGAGGATGTTTCTCATCATAGGAGACAAAGGGAGGGCTTATGTCATTATCCTAACCTTTACGTATGATTTATAGGCATTATCAATCCACTTGGAGACCCATGAGGATGTCATTGTGTCCCCACACCCACTTGGGGACACCACATGTGACTTGCTTCCCTTATTCACTATGTTTGGAGTCTATTCTCTCACCTTGGCATGCTTTGGACTCCACTAGGCCTTCTCAATGGCCCAGCGACTCATTATGTTTACTATTTTTCCCTCTTTAGAGGCTTATCTTTTTATTTTGGAGCCATCTTGGTTGGCTTGTCACGGAGGGTTGTTATTATTGCACATTATTTTATTATTTGGGGCTTAATTTCATTGAATAGAGCTTGATAAGTCATCAATTCTTGTACATCGAAGTATAAAATTCTTTGGTAGCTGCTCTCATGCCCTAATTTGCCATGTGAAGTTGCCTAAAGGTCTCCTTGATTAGGTTTAGTTTCTCCAAATCATAAAATCACCTTGACTCCTTCTCTCCCAAAGGCAAGCCACTGATCTAACCGTTGGTGGTCATCTAAAAGAATATTTTTCTCTCCTTTTCTTCTCCTTCTAGGACTAACCCTAGTGGGTCACCTAGGGTATCAAGCAATTTTTTTTTCGATCCACTTCTGCGCGGAGGTCTTCTCTAGAGGCCCTCCAAGTTTGAGGAAAATTGATGGTGGAATCTTGAGATAGAGCAAGCCCTAGCCACAAGACCAATTTTTTACCTAGGTTGGTTTGAGTTAGTGTCCTCACTTGGATCATTGTTCAAATCTCAAACTTTGATCCTATTCTCTTCCCTAATTAGGTCAAGCCCCTCTTTGGTTGATCAACTCCATAACCTTGACCTAGTTTGGGTCCACTTGGGTTCTTTGTGGTCCCACAACTCTATAGCTCAAATTTCGCAAGGGTCACGTAGAACCCGTTTCTCCTTTAGGATTCTTAGGTCTAGGATACCTCTTGTTAAAGGATATTCTCCAATCCTAGGTCTAGGTATCCTCACAACCCTTCTTAGAGAGCTAATCCGCTTTCTTTCAAAGCAAGCAAACCAATTATTTGAGCCTCTTTTGAATAGGCTTTAGGAATCACCCCATATCTTATCATTGATCCATCTATTCTTGTGATTCCTCTCATACTGGAACTCTTCCCATTGGTGAAAGTCCGTAAAGGGCAAGGAACCTTAGCTGAGGTGACAGTGGGCTATCGCTCCGTTGTTCTCCCTTGACCTATTAGTTGCTCTATAGCATCCCCTCCTATGACCCCTACTAGTTTGAGTGGTAACGTTTTGGCATTGTTGTTGGGGACATGAGACGTGTGCCTTGTTCCCCATACGACATTAGTGGTATATCATTTGGCGACTCCATTGGAAGAACGAAGCCCTAATTCTTCATTGAACTTCGAAGTTAATGTTTGTAGGGTGGAGCAAGCATCTATTGCGACATTTTAATTCATCTTGGCGACTCCATTTTAGTAATATGCAAAATCATGAAAAATGGATTATTCTCAAGAAGAAATACCCTTGGTTCTCCATTCAGAAAGCTCAATGATCAAGACTTTCAAGAACTACAAAAGACTATGGACCAATGGATTGAGTTTTATGAAGATTTGTTGGAGAACATGGATAAAGAGTTCATACCCAGATTTCACAGCATACAGGGCAAACAACTTTACGTGGCAAAATGTGCCTATGAAAAATACCCTAATCGTCTCCTTGAGTTTGCTAGCAATACCTGTGCTTTCAACATCTTGACAGATCTTCTTAATGCAACATATTATAATAAATCACAAAGTCCCATAGAGTGTAATCAGTTGGGTGATCAGGGTGACCTTGAATAAAATCCAAGTGTGGAGGATCATCATGAAAGTGAGGGATATATGGAAGAATGCAATCAATTTAAGGAAGATCGTGATGACGACCTTCTGGATGCAAATTTAGGGATTGATAATGTGCATGGCTTGAATGAAAATCCTATTGAAGTCCATGAAGATGAACATGATGAAGTAGGGACCTTCATTCAAGAAAGGGCGTTTGAAGATATGAATATTGTAGCTCCCTGTGAAGATGACATTTCTGATTTCTTGTGCGTTAATGAGGGAAAATGAAATATGGGCAACCATCATTTTGGCAGTGACCCGATTTATTATATTGAAATGGAAAATGAGGTTGAAATTGACTCTCCTTTTCTCCAAGGCATTACCCATAATGATATGACTACTCACACCATTGAAAGGGAGGGTCATTGTTTTCCCATGCATGAAGAAGGTTTATTGGAAATAGCAGGTCCCATTTATGACATCAATGATGACATTGACAAAGGCCTTGCTTTCCCATGCTTTCTCCAAGATCCAAATAACATAGCTACATTATCCACGAGCCCTCGCCTTGGCAATTCCCACATTATCACAATTATTGATGATCCCTTTCCCTTTCCTAGGTATGATGCTGATGAAGAATTGCCCATTAGATGTATCCTGCCATCCCCTTCATACCCTTAGGATTGTGAATATGATTATCATGAGCAACCTGCCTGTTGTATCATCCCATGTCATCAGTCTCCTTTTCCTCCCAATCATGACCTTATGGTGGCCATGAAGCATGATATTAATGATAAGGACCATGATGGAGATGATATGCTCGAGGTTTCCATCCATCAGAAGTTTATGAGCTTAATTGTTGATATCTTTATTTTTTGGTGGAAGAAAGTATCATGTGGAATATATTACATCCCTTTGCTCTCTCTTCCCCCTTGATACTCCATACTTGGTCATTTCATTTTCCTGCCTCCTGCCCTTGTGACCTTCCATGTTGCCATTCCTGGCTTTGCCTGTGGTTCTGTTGCTGGAGTAAGAAAAAGTGCAGTTGTTTTCACATTGACTGGATGATATATTGGTTGCATTGGGTTTATGATTATACTTAGTATTTCGATGATGTAACATGCATGTAAGGGTAGGATGCATTGCATGCTAATTTTCTCATTAGAACTAACATCATATGATATTATCATGATAAACTAGCTGCATTTAGATTAAAATTGCATTTAGAATAAATTTTATTTGCTTGTTGGTTTCACGTCCTAATACTAAGCATGGGTGATCTTAAGACACCACAAAAACATGCTTCCTCGTGTGCTTGGTCTTTGACATGTGTAGGTAACGGGTCTGCGGTCCCAAGAGATTGTTGGTGTTCTCACGACCTCCCATTTGAGTACTTTCATGCACCCTTTGGAGCCAGATGTTACGCACCACCTATGGGTAGTATCCATAGGAGAAAATTTTCTCCTAGATGGTCCTTAGATGATAGCCAGCAACCCCTAGCAACCACCAAATAGATTGATGTCCGCCACCTGAGCTAGCCATATGTTCTCTCGCCCATCTGTTATGATTGTATGTTTGAAGGTGGGCCTCACGACCATGAAGATATGGCTTTTCATTGGTATAGTTGATCAATTTTGTTTACTTATCATGGACACTTTTAGGCATGGATTGGTGGGGGGATTCGGCTAGGCCTCTTGTTATACCAAAGTGTGGGCTAGGATTGTACTCTTGTCTCCTCTACCCTATTTGGTGGTTAGCCTTTTATCCTAATTAGGTGAGATCTCCTTTATTGGCTATTAGCTTTAGGGCTAGCACTACATGAGAAATCCTAAATTTCGCTGCATGGTCCCATTTCTTGACAACATATACATCACTCCCCCTGCTTATTTTAACCCCATTTATGACTTTCCCTATTCGGGTCCACATTTGTCCATCGGGTCCACAAAGGGTTAGCCTTCCTCTCCCCTTGCCCATATCGTGGGTCGGGTCTGGAACGATGCCCTAGAGGCTGATGCAACTAAAAAGAAAAGAAAAAGCATGTTTTGGTCACTCTCAACAAGAAATGTACCGCAAAATGCAAAAGATGGCCTAGATATACAAATTTAGAATGTGGGCAAAAGCCAAACATGAGCTCTACCCCTTATCTATGGCCATCACCCTAGTTCCAATGGGCCTTAGATGAGCCCCCCTCCACATTAAGGAATCCATGATTGTCCCACCCCTAGTGGGCAATGAACCACCCCACTTGAAGGGGGTAATCATTGCTATATCCCACACATCATGCTCTCATACCTTAGAGCCCCAAGCAGCTATAATAGAAAACCAATCAAAGGTAAAAGGCATATGAAGAAGGGTGGAAAAACAAAGGTCGGGGTAATTCATGTAGCATGATTGCTCCCTCCTACACACATATACCCAAGTGAGGGCTTCCCCTCTCATAGCTACCCTTGTACCATGGCATGTGGCTTGGAGCTTTCCCCTGATCCCCGCTCCATTCCATCATTGTATTACATGCCACCTACCACTTGATGGATGTATCAACATGTCGCCCTCTTTAAAGGTTGAAACCACCTAATAGGGTCCTTGGTTAACCCCCTTATTGAGATTGTAGACACCTGTACATGCCAAAGCCCACTATGGAAGGGCATGCCACAATGAAGTGTCCATTTGTAAGCTCTTTACTTGATTAGTCTAATGATTTGTTGTAATGGAGGGTAAGGGGACGCATTGGATCTTATGCATGATTGCAGGTGGGTCTCCATTTGGGGCTTGGTCTCCCTGTATGGGGTCCAATTTCTCTAGAGGGTTTACAGTGGGACTTGTAGGGTGAGCGTAAAGAGCCATGTGCCTCCACCATAGCAGAGAGCACTTCATGGATCCCCTAGCTATTTAGTGATTGCTCGTGTTCCACCTTGTGGATGAGGATGATGCACTTGGATTGCCATGCCTAACTGGCTTCACACTTGTACCACACACTTGGTAGAGGTTCTAGGGTCAAGATGAGGATGTGTCTCACTGCAGGAGACAAAGGGAGGACTTATGTCATCATCCTAGCCCTTACAAATGGTTTACAGGCATTATCGATCCACTTGGAGACCCATGAGGATGTAATTGTGCCCCCACACCCACTTGGGGACACAACATGTGACTTGCTTGGATATCAAGGGGCCAACCTTATTCACTATGTTTGGAGTTTATTCTCTCACCTTGGCACGCAATGGACTCCACTAGGCCTTTTCAATGGCCCAACGACTCATTATGTTTACTATTTTGCCCTCTTGAGAGGCTGATATTTCGATTTTGGAGCTATCTTTGTGGGCTTGTTACCAAGGGTTGTTATTATTGCACATTATTTTACTTTTTTGGTCTTAGTTTTCCCTAATTAGGCAAATCGATCTCTTTAGGAAGGATATAAATAGATGAGAGGCTCATTTATTCCTCTCATCATCACTTGGATTGGGTTAGTAGCTCTTGTGAGAATTTCACATTCCCTTTTGGAGGATGAGTTTGGTTTCATGGATGAATTTTGATGTTTGGATACTCTTCTCTTGGTCTTGGACCTTCAAATTTGTCTTGATTTGATAATTGGATATACACATTGTACATGCAAGTGCTCTTTTTCATGTCTATTATTTACATTTATTTTGTCACATGAATAATGTATGGGATTTTCGCTCTCTAGATCTTAAATTAGCCCTAATTTATACGAAATTGTGGAAGTTTTGGGCCTCTAAAGTGTTGCATCTATTAGATGTGTCAAGTATGATGAATGAATGTTCCTAGAGGTTTAATTTCATTGAATACACCTTGAGAAGTCATCAATTCTTGTACGATGAAGTATAAAATCCTTTGGCAGCTACTCTCATGCCTTAATTTGCCATACGAAGTTGCCTAAAGGTCTCCTTGATCGGGTGAAGTCTCACCAAATCACAAAATCACCTTGACTCCCTCTCCCAAAGGCAAGGCACTGATCTAACCATTGGTGGTCATATAAAATAATATTTTTCATGCCTTTTCTTTTCCTTCTAGGCCTAACCCTAGTAGGTCACCTAGGGCATCAAGCAAATTTCTTTGTAGCCATCCCAAGCCCTTGATTTTTGGTCCACTACAGCACTGGAGTCTTCTCTAGAGGTCCTCCAAATTTGAGGCAAATCCGATAGTGGAATATGGAGATAGAGCAAGCACTAGCCACAAGACCTATTCTTTCCCTAGGTTGGTTTGGTTTACTGTCCTTGCTTGGATCATTGCATTCAAATCTCAAAAGAAAATTAGTCCTTTGATCTTATTCTCTTGTCTATTTAGGGCAAGTTCTCTTTTTTTGATCAACTCCATAACCTTCACCTAGTTTGGGTCCACTTGGATTCTTTGTTATCCCACAACTCTATAGCTCAAATTTCACAAGGGTCGCATAGAAGCCATTTCTTCTTTAGGATTCTTAGGTCTAGCATACCTCTTGTTAAAAGATATTCTCCAATCTTAGGTGTAGGTATCTTCATAGCACTTCTTAAAGAGCTAATCACCTTGCTTTCAAAGCAAGCAAGCCAATTATTTGAGCCTCTCTTGTGAATAGGCATTAGGAATCACCCCATATCTTATCATTGATCCATCTATTCTTGTGATTCCTCTCTTACCGAGACTCCTCCCATCAGTGAAAGTCTATAAAGAGAAGAGAGCCTTAACTTAGCTCATAGTGGGCTAGCGCTCCATTGTGCCCCCTTGGCCTAGTAGTTGCTCTATAGGATTCCCTCCTAGGACCCTTGCTAGTTTGGGCGGTAACACACCCAATTCTCCTTTTATTCAGTAATAGAAGGTGACTAAGTGTTGTTGTATCTCTTTTTCTCGTGTTTTATGGGATGTTTGCATGCTGTGTTAATTATATATGATCCTGGCTGGTTATGTCTTAATGTTAAGCATATTATGACATAATGAATAATTCAGGGAACCCCTTTTAAATTTTTTATTTGGTTTGTTAGTATTTTGATGTCTGTTATGAGTATTTAACATCTGAGTTGGTATGCAAATCATGAGTCGAGCACTGTATTGTGTTAGCATACCTTTGATTCCAATTCCTTTCATCGTTGCAGAAGCCTGGTTCTTGCTGCCCCCATGGGTGACTCAAGTGAGACTTCACTTGTTTAGTAGGTGGTTCTGAAAGGGCTGGTATCGAGTGGGGTTTTGTTGGCTACATTTCACTCCTTAATTTGGGTCAATCTATAGTTAGTGCAAACAAATGTCCATTGCAATAGAGATGGGTTGGAAGATCCACCAGATGGATGAGAAGACCACTTTTCTCAATGGGATTATACAGGAGGAGGTATATATTGAGCATCCAAGAGGCTTAGAGGTGCATGGTATGGAGTCCGATGTATGTAGGTTGAAGAAGGCCTTTTATGGGTTGAAGTAGGTACTGAGAGTGGTATTCACAGATTTATTCGTACTTGCAACAGATGGGTTTCGAGAAGAGTGATGCATGTTTAAAGCTCTATTACATTTTGGTTGGCAATGATCCGCTCATTCTTGAACTGTATGTAGATGATTTGTTTATTATGGGAGTGGGGAGAATCATTGAGAACTGCAAGAGAGAGCTCGGTTCAAAGTTCAAGATGACTGATATTGGATTGATGCACTATTTTATGGGGTTGGATGTTTGGCAAGAGGCTGGGGATATCTTCCTGGGATAGGGAAAATATGCAATGGACATATTGAGGAGATTTCATATGGAGGATTGCAAGCCCATGGACACGCCTGTGATTACCAATTGGATGAAGCTATATGTTTTTGATTCTGAGTTGGTAGATCCCAATCTATATTGCCAGTTGATTGGTTCGTTGATGTATTTGGTGACTGGTCAATATCAGAATACATATTTGTTTCGTTGTGAATATATTGAGTCAGTACATGTTTGAGCCGAGGAGGGTGCATTGGGTGGCTGTGAAACATGTGTTGTGGTACTTGCATGGTACATTCAATTATGGATTGGACTATATCTAGGGGATGGAGTCAGGTCCACTAGCTACACAGAGTCAGATTGGATAGGTAGTGCTAGTGACAAGAAGGGAACATCAGGATGTTGTTTCATGTTGTGTTTTGCCGCAGTGTCATGGTTCAATAGGAAATAGAGATTAGTGGCATTGAGTTTTCAAGAAGCGAAGTATATTGCAGCTTGTTAGGCTGGTTGTGAGGCCCTTTGGCTTCACAAGATGTTTTATAACTTATTTCGTTAGCAACTGAGACCAACTGTGATCTACTATGATAATTAGAGTTGTATCAAACTCACGGAGAATCCGGTATTTCATGACAAGTCAAGGCATATCGAGATCATATACCTCTTCTGTCGGGATTATGTTTAGAGAGGACTAGTGAGGTTAGAGTATATATCTATTGATGAGCAGATGGACGACATTCTCACCAAGTCCTTGCCAAGGGGCAAGCATGTTTACTTTAGAGAGAAGATGCCAGTGGTGAGAAACACATTACTTTGTAGAAGGGAGTGTTAGAAAAGGAATACCAAGAATAAGTGTTCTGAAGGCTTGGTGTCTATCCTAGGAAAAAGTGTATTAATGTACGCTCCTCTACTTAACTTTAAGGGAAACAAAGTTAAACTGAGTTTATAAGTCATAAGGTGACTTTAAGAGGAAAAAAAGTCATGAAGTGACTTTATAAACATAATGTGACTTTAAGAGGAAAAAAGTCATAAAGTGACTTTATAAACAGAAAGCGACTTTAAGAGAAATAAAGTCATAAAGTGACTTTATAAGCTTAAAGTCATAAAGTACCTGTTGTCACACACATTGTCCAGGCAGCGTGACAATGCTCAGACCGGGGGCTGTCACCCTGATCCCCGATCTCTCCGTTTAAGCCGTCTCCCTGAAGCAGGCTAAGGGGAGTAGACCCTATGGGAAAAGGAAGACCAACTCGGAACTAGTTGGGTTGGGAGACACAGCAGGGGAAAACAAGAACTTGATTGATTTTAGAATTTGATTTAGACCTTTAAATGCTTAAGACCAGTGCCTTATGGAGTCAATGAAAACCAAGTAATTAAATAGTTGTTGCTGCTTATGAAGTAATTTAATGATTGCTTGAAAATTTTTACAAAATATCCAACATGTAATGAGCATTATGTAATCCAAGCGATGATTAATTTCACCCGATGCAAAATATTCAGTAGATGTGCAATGCCTTAGCAATTAATCTTCAAAAGATCAAAATTCATTACTCAACCATGAAATTCGAATGCTAACCAGCCTACAAAATGATTTCTCACTTTTAGATAGCTAATCTTTAAATAAACATTTCAGCAGATTTAACTATAGAGAAGTGGAACATAGATACCATAAAAGACACCAAATGAATTTTCAATTTTTAGTTAATCTTTTCAAAATTTTTTAATTTTTTATAAAATTCTAAGATTAAAATAAAACAAAATTTAAATCTAAATGAAAATAAAAAATCTAAACTATAAAACAAAATTCTAAATAAAAGCCTAAGGATTAACTTTTTATGCTTTTGGGACTTTTTATATTTTTGATATTATTTTTAAAATCAAAATTTAAGCAAAATTAAACTAAACTTAAATAAATCTAAAAAAAATGAAACCAAAACTTAAAATCTAAAACTTAAACATTTTATGATTTTATATATATATTTATTTATTTTTTTATATTTTTTTTACTAAACAAAATGAATCGAATTCTAAAACTAAAACTATAAAATCGAAAGTAAAAAAACTAACTCTAAAGCTATGTAACAAAATGAAAATTTATTAAAAAAAATTAAAGTCCTAAATTTAAAATTAACATATGACAAAACTAAAATTAAAATTATCTAATACTAAAACTAATCTTCAAATTTAAAACGAAAATATACACTTCCTTAACCTAAAAATGTCTAAACTAAAACCTAACGTATCGAATATACAACAATAAGAATCGATTTTTTTCTTCTTCATATAAAAATATGGTGACCTAGGGAGCAAAATAAAATTCTAAACTAAAAATTGAATACGTAAAAAAAGTCTAACCCTAAATCATGAATATTCTAAGCACACAAAGATAAAAAAATCGTAATGTTTTTTGATGTTGCTGTGTATGCAGGTCTATGATAGCGATGAGGAGATGACGGCAAGGAAAAAAGATGACAGATTTGATGGCCTGCTGAGAAAGGGGTGTGTAGGATCAGCAGATGAGGGCTCGAGGTCAATGGGAGCAGATTAGGAGAATCGATGGGCATGCAGAGAATGGCCAGCGGATGGGTTGGAGGGAAGAATAGCGTGGGTTTCGACTTGCAGGTTTGCGGATGAAGGGCGAACGAGGTAACGTTGAATGTGAGGAACGCGGGAATGGTTGTGGGAGGTTCTGCGAGAAATTGTTTGAGCGTGGAGATAGTTCACTTGAATTTGCTTGCAGTTTTGGACACAGGGAATTGTGTGCGAGGGATGCATGAGGAATAAGCACAGAAATGGTAGCGGATTTGAAGTGAGGGAGATGGGTATGAGAGTTTTGTTTGCAGGTGCGTGGAATGTGGAGGACATCAAGACGTTGGCAGAGGAAGACTTAACACACAGGGAGAATGCTGGTAACGTGACTGCGTGTGCAGATGCCACAGATAGGAAGACAACATAATTTTTTTTTTGAGATTTTCTGTCAGAAAAATCGACCTTGGGCGACAGAGAAACTGAAACCGTAGTCCAGAAATTTAATTAAAATTTTAAATCCTTCTTGCTTCAGATTGCTTGATGGAAACCCTGATCAGATTGCTTGATGGAAACCCTGATCAGATTGCCTGATGGAAAACCTTTAAGAATTTTCAAAATTTGTACCTGCAATGATGAAAGCAAAATGCCCAGAAACAAAATAATAATGAAACCTTAAAAAAAAAACCTAGCTAAAAAATTACAATATTCACAGGCTGCAGGCTTTTAAATAGCCAGATTTGTTAGCATGGCACAAAAATATTTTTTAATATTTTGAATGTAAGATGATGTGCTTTAGAAAACCCTTCATGCACTCACCATAAAATTTCAAATGATAAGCCCGAGATCAGAACTGGCTGGGCTCTTCAAAAAATGCAATCTGGGAGTTGGTTGGTTCAGCCAAGAACTTCCACGAACGCCCGGTAATCTCAAAAAATGGATTTCCTGCACAGCTTAATTCAACCATTAACAAAGAGGGAGAAAACGATATTAAAATCTAGATCTAATGGAGATACCTGCCATCATATTCAGAAATTTATCTACCATTCAAACCCTAGCGACTAAACATGATACATGTGTTTAAAATCACTCTTCATCAAGCTATCATCAATGGTTGAAAATAAATTTATGTAGAAAAATAAAACATCTTACAACATTTCCAGAAGAGTAGCACTAGCAAGATTTCAACCCCAAAGTCTTTTTTTATTGCACATGAAAATTGACTACAAGAGAGCTTTCTTTAGCACATGACTTCTAAGATCCAATGATCACAAATGACCCCTGACACCCTATTTAAAGGAAAAATTCCCAACAGCTAGTTCGAGTGATCTATGTCAAAATGATCTCGACCGTCAATGAGGATCAAAATCTCTTTTAATCTCATCCGTCGAAATTTTAAATGCATTTTAATATATTAAAAAATTAAAATCTTGCATTTATTTCTTCAAAAATTTGACTTATTATTATTTTATTTTTCAAAATTTTTATATATTTATTTTTAATTTATTTTTATTTTTAATTTTTAATTTTTTATTATTTTTGTTGGACCCTCGAACTTAGCCCTTTGGAAAAATCACCTAGGACTTATGAGGGGATAAAACATTTTCTAACCCTCAAGACACTTTACATCATGACTTTTACAATGTTACATCTCAAGTGGTAAAACCCATTTGACATAGACCCTCATAGACCACCCAGCTCTACGACACAAATATAATCTAGCAGATCAAGCAATTTGTAATAACCTAACCAAATAATTAGGATTGTTTCCAAATTACTTTTACATAGACTCGAAGCACACTAGGATTCCCCTAAGATTCTAATGACAAAATCCATTCTGACTTTGGGGTTAGGTTGAAAGAAAACTCTACCAATCATGGATCGGTGAGACAAAAAACCTTCCGGAATGTAGATTATCACTAGAAAATTGGGTTTGCCTAGGCAATTTACATACATGAATCAAATTTGCTAAGATTATTTACAATTTACACATGCAGACTGGGTTTACAACATAAGATGATAGGGCTGATGATGACAGTCAAATGGCATGGACATATCAATCAAGCGCTATCCCTTTTGTGAAAAAGGGGGGTGTACTGCTATGGGTAGTTGACATGTAGTGGTCAACATTTGGCTCTACTTGGGGACACATTGTTGCATTGTGGGAATGTGAGAATCCAGAATCTGCATCCACGCAACACAATAAAACATAAGTAACATCCATCCAAAAATCATCATATAACATTAAGCACAGGAAAGATATAAGCTCTTCATTTATTAACTATCTAGTAACATGAAAAGTAAATCTAATCCTAAAACAAAAATGAAAATGCTGAAAAAACAAGGAGTAGGGTTAGAAATACAGAGGATGCCCCATGGCATCAGATGTGTTCAATATAGTGTATACTGAGCATTTGCCTGCTTTCAGGCAAATTTGTTGGCTGCTTCTCGGATGTGCCATGTCCAATTCTGCATAGGTAGGACTTTTTCCTATTCGAAAACCAAGTTGCTTGTGGCTATCTGATGCATCAAATCTTCTTCTTGTTCTCTTTCTCTTGCGTTTTTTCTTTGTGGCAGGTTGTATCACTGATGACGTGAAACTTTCTGCTTCAAAGCTCTCAGATGAAGTATGTAAGATATGCGTGACATGTCTTTCTTCATTCTGCATCTGCCTTGTCAAGGATGATGGATCAATCTCACAGGTGTCATGAGTTATAACTTGATCTTTTATCACTGGTGGATTAACTGTGGGAGCATCAACCTCATTATTAATTTCCCTTTTATTCAGGTCACCTTCAATTAGCCACTTTTCAATGGAACAAAGAACCTCATAACAAGATGGAGCTTATTGCAGCAGATAAGGAGGCTTTTGATCTATTGGTGTTCCCTGGTTTCTTTCATCCTCTGACTGTTGTTGAAATTTCTGAACCTGTATTTTAATGGCATCCATCTGACTAGAGTGTTCAACCTTTATAGCAGTGATTTCTCGGGCATGGTCTTCTTCCATGGTCAATAACTTATTCTGAAGACATATCTAATTAGCTTCCATATCTTTTATTACTTTATCGTCCTTTGCCTTTATGGTCGTCAAGCAATGTTGCATAAAGTTTATCTCTTTCTTATGATTTGTTTGCATGGTAGCTAACTGATTATTATAATCGAATCTCATGATGGTCATTTCTTCATCCATAGTTGACAAGTTGTTCTGAATAGCACTTATTTCTTCTTGAAAACTTGCTTCCCTGGCAATCACTTGATTTGAATGATTGAGTTCCATGATCGTCATATTTTCCTCTAAGGCTGATAACTTGCTTTGCATAAAATTAATTTCCTTGTCATGATTAGCTTTCATGGTCACAATTTCCTTAGCATGCTGACTTTGCATGTCGGTTATGTGGTCAGAGTGTTTATTTTTCATGATTTCCATCTCCTTATCATGTTTTTCTAGGTGGATGCATAAAGTTCTCATATCATTGGCATAATTAGCTTGATTGATCTCCATATTTTTTACCAGCTGCATTAGTTATTCTATAATTTGCTTATGATTTTCCCTTTCATTGTCGACACTGATTTTACAATTTGTCCCTACTTTTCCACTATCATGGATTTGATCTGCAATGGTACAGGTGGATGGTATATTCTGATATGAAGAATTGTCTTGAAATCTTTCATCGACAGCTGGACTTTTCATAAGATTACTTTCCATTCTGTTGCACAATTTTAGGGGCACAAGGTGAGTTATCTTGATAACCATATCTATCTTTAAAAGCATTGACAATGTCTTGTAAAGAAGTGAAAGAATCTTCAAGACAATTATTAAACCAATTCAAAGCACCACCCTCTAAAGAAAGGACAAATAGACGCATTTTGACACCTTCATGATCATACTGAGGAGATCTACAATATATGATTATTATATGAGTAAACCCGCCTAAATGCTTTCTAACAGCGACTGAATCACCACCCGAGAACAAAGGTAATTTAGAAATGGCCACTTTCAAAACATCATGGAGAAAATCAGTAAAATGACACGGGGTAAATGAATAATCCATGATGAATAATAAGGGACCAAATGGATGATAGAGAGAGATCTCTGCGCAAGAAAATTAGGAGATGAAAGAAGTGGAGTCGCCACTTGAACACAAATCTAACTCTAGGATCCAAGAGACAATAAACAACCAGATATAAGGGAGGCTTCTTGTCTGGGAAAAATAAATTAAAAGAAATGGAGTCGCCACCCAAACAAGAAACAAATTGAGAAGTCCAGGTGCTAAATGTATGATTAAATGATATGACGAAAGATAGGGCGATGAAAAGATCAAATGACGCCAAAAAATGTTGGTTGTTTGACAGGCTAATGAATGGCGGAAAAGATGAGATGATGCCAAAAAATGTTGACCCTGCCGGCTGAAATGAACAGATGAGAAATGAGAAGAATGATGATGAAAATATGAGAAATGAGAAGGATGAGTGTCGTTGAAGCGCCGAGAATCAAATGTCCTTGGCAACGACGCTAAAAAATGTTGTCGCATAGATTGTCCAGGCAGTGCGACAACGCTCAGACTGGGGGCTATCACCCTGATCCTCGATCTCTCTGTTTAAGCCGTCTCCCTGAAGCAGTCTAAGGGGGGTAGACCCTATGGGAAAAGGAAGACCAACTAGGAACCAGTTGGGTTGGGAGACATAGCAGGGGAAAACAAGCACTTGATCGATTTTAGAATTTGATTTAGATCGTTAAATGCTTAAGACCATTGCCTTATGGAGTCAATGAAAACAAAGTAATTAAATAACTGCTACTGCTTATGAAGTAATTTAATGATTGCTTGAAAATATTTACAAAATATCCAACATGTAATGAGCATTATATAATCCAAGCAATGATTAATTTCACCCAATGCAGAATATTCAATAGATGTGCAATGCCTTAGCAATTAAGCTTCAAAAGATCAAAATTCATTACTCAATCAGGAAATTCAAATGCTAACCAGCCCACAAAATGATTCATCACTTTTAGATAGCTAATCTTTAAATACACATTTAAGCGCATTTAATTATAGAGAAGTGGAATATAGATACCATAAAAGACACCAAAATGAATTTTCAATTTTTAGTTAATCTTTTAAAAAATTCTTAATTTTTATATATTTTTATAAAATTCTAAGAT
>APFE031129427.1:78928-131791 GCA_000404065.3 Pinus taeda
CGAACCCACGTTTCCTGGCAACATAGTAAATAACTATCCCACGAATGAGTAATATTAGGTTTTTATTTAGTTATTATTTACTAGAATTAAGGGTTATTTTTCTATTAATTGTTTTCTTTGTTTTTTATCCTCTTAACAACTATTTTTTGACTTGTTGATTTGCTCCTCTTGATTTTTGGTTCCTCCTCTCCTATTTATTTCTCATAAAGATCACATTTTCTTCGTCTTTATGTCGAGACGATGAACCACACTTGATGGTTCAGAACGTTGACACAGAAATTTCTGAATGTGATGGATCTGTAAGATGTAACTCAAGTTAATTCTCGTCACAGAAGCCTCAATTCTGAAAAAGAAAAAGAGTATCAAGCCTTTCCATAATTATGGTTCAAAGCATTTGTAAAGGGGAAGGCAATGTTATAAACATAAATGTATAAAATAATATAATCAAATGATTCATAATTAAATGGTAATTAGTATAATGAGTATAATAAAAGGACATGGCTCAAGAGCCATTACTATTCATGTAAGGGCATCTCATCTAGGTATATATACAGGGCCCTCATTGTAAATTCATATCATATTTTCTACTATGAGTTACTTACATACAGTTTACATGTTGTCCACATGGATTTCTTTATATTCCAGACATGTTGAATATTTAGTGTAATAACAAACTTTGTTCATATCATTAATCGCCAAGAATAGTGAGATTAAATTAAACCCCAAAGCAATATAAAAAAAGAGTGAAAACAAAATTCATCCAATACTATGCATAAAAAGGTTACACAAGGGTTTGCAAAAATGAACTCTTTATTATGATAACACTTATCTCAAATGACAGCATCACCATTACATAGGAGGGGAGACTAGCCTTTATAGAAAAAGTTATAACAAATAGTTGGATTCTCTCTTAATAAAATTTTATTAGTTATCCACAAGTTGGAGACTTAGTAATTAGTTCATAAATGTACAAAAATGATTCTAATTTTACCACAAGGGGATCAACTTGGAACGAAATTCCAAGATTTGGTTCACAAATTCCTTTTGCCAATTTGTCATGATGGTCAATAGTTTAAATAGTAAACAATAGTAGCTCAAAGTTCCACTTGGTCACCCTTGATAAATTTGACTTGTCCCCATGGAGGATAAATTCACCTTTTAATGACTACTATCTTGGTTCATTGCTCAACTATTTGGTCCCCTGAGTCTCCAATGGCTAGTTTATTTCACTGACGACTATTTTTTACTTGACTTTTCCCTTTAGTGATTCAACTTAGCCACATGGAAGCTTGATCTCCAACATCCTTGAATTTTGACAATTTTGGCACCTGGTTATGTTGAACCCAGCTTGGATGTGAATTGGATATCTCTCAAAATCTTGATATCTTGCTTTGCGTTGCCACATCATCACTTGCCTACCATGTCATCATTCCTTCTATTCGAGCTCCAATGCCCTTGGGAATTTCAAGAAACCCATGTTAAGCCTGTTCACGACCTGTATTGCCACATCATCACGCCCAAGTGGTTGATCTCTAACGCCCTTGAGGATTTGCAAAATATGAAACATGGGATTTGCTTCTCTCATTGAGTGTATCATTTTTGACGTAATGCATGTCACAATCAACCTAATGCTTACCTTGTTCTGTCACCTAGAAACTTGCTTTGACTTGTTGAGTTGATCAAGTTTGACTAAGTTGTAACTTGCGACTGTCATCTTTGATTAGAAAAATTTAACATGGCATGGATTCTTCTCTTCAAAGTTCAAACTGCACATTCTGAGACCAAGTTGACTTCTTGACCTTTCGGACCACTTTGCATTGGGAACCATGTACTGCTTTAGGAAATGTGAAAAATTATCAAATGAGACTGCCATCGTTTGAGAACTGTCTGAGGAATACTGCACCAAAGCCAAGGTCACATATAGATTCTGTAGGCCCTAACCATGTAGAATGACATAGGTGCACCTTGAAGCAAGCTGGACTGGCCCTTACACCAATGATCACTTCTATAAATGCAAGCTCCCAAAATACCATGAGCCCTCAAGAGACTTCAACTAAGGCCATCCAATCTTGAACATGATGAAAAAAACCCAAAATGAAAGCTCAAGGGACCAGCCATGGTTCAACGGTGACAACATGATACATACTAAAAGGCACAGGTCTAGGATGCCTGATACAGGGTGTCACATGGTTTTGACATTGCGTTTGACTGGTGACATTAGGGTTACAATGGTGGTGAAAGATGCTGCAAAAGTGTTCTTATGTAACCTTGCTAAAATGAGGGGTAACTAGTCCAACCACATGTTTGATCACTACCTCAAGGTGTCCCGATGGCTTCTAGGGTTAGCGATCCTCACGGGAATTAATCCTTGCCCAATGGTCGAAAACTCCTTGCTTTTCACCAATGGATCCAACCCCTTTTTGAGAATGGAGTACAATTACTTTTAAAATACCTGCTGAATTGCTTCCAATATCTTGCAAAGTTTTTATGTGTGTGTATGGTTTGTTTTAAAATATTTCCATTGCTCCTCTTTTTGATAACTCGCTACATTGTTTTTGGTATTATTGTGAAATAGTTTAATTACATCAATAGAATTAGTAATTTCTGTTTTAAATATATTTCAGAGAAGAATGTCCCATGCGAAACAGGGACTTCTAAGTAAATGAAATTCATTGTCATTCATGATTGTTCAACTTAAGTAGATATTGTTGAACATTTTGTTTGATTCTTTTGCTCCTCTTATTATATGTTCTATGAATTTTACAGATCAATATTCTCTCTAGGTTTTCAAAGATGTGCCATTTTTGATGTTTGTTGTTGTTCAAATTGGCTTCAACAGTTTGACATGTAATTCCTTTTTCTGTTCAGTATATTACATGAGAAGCCTGGTAGTTAGGAAATTAATATTATTCTTGAAGCCTAACATATTGATTGATTCTATTACCTTATCTCAGTGCTGTCATATTTGTCTAGATATACCGACTTGTTAGCTTTGTTATTTTGATTGTTTTAATGAATTGCTAATTTTGATTTTTGATTTTTGATTTTGATATTTTTTCAGGAAGAAATGTGCGCGTGACAAATAGGCCAGGGCCTCAGTTGTTAGGATTCAATGGGCGTGATGACGGTGCAGGGGTGAGAGCCTACCTACATGACTTGGGTGCTTATGATAGGTGTCGACTCCCAGTTAGTATCTCATTGGAAGGTTTCAAACCAACCATGTTGAGTTACTTTTGCAATAAGAACGAATGTTTTATAGCAAATTTGCTATATTTGCCACTAGTTTGTTCTTGACAGCATGTATCTCCATTGGACAACCTCACTATATTTGCATATCTATTTTATTTGGGTAGATTTGGTCCCGAACGTATGGCTTTTATTGGTTATACCCCTTTTTTCTTCGTCCCTATGTTTTTACTTTAAATCTTGGTCTTTTTAGCAAATCCTACTCTTCTTTCTAAAAGTAAGATCTCTGAGTTGTCTAT
Organism: Pinus taeda; assembly: GCA_000404065.3. NCBI lineage: Eukaryota > Viridiplantae > Streptophyta > Pinopsida > Pinales > Pinaceae > Pinus > Pinus taeda. The sequence continues at coordinate 82,414 of APFE031129427.1, forward strand.
ACTCCTAAATTAGAGGAGAAATGTCATCTGATTTGAATTTCAATGAAAACTTTGTTTCCACACAAAGTCGTTAAATGAGCACATTTATCCCACAAGATACTATATAGAAAAACTTGGTAGTAACTAGGTATATTAACGCTGGAGGAGAAAATCATGAGGTTCATTATTAAGTATTGTTAAATTTACTTTTTTATTATATCATGCTATGGCATGACATGTGACCAATATAAAGGTTCAGGTTAATATCAAGTGGTCAAACCAGCATAATGGGTTCATTGCACCAGTAATTAAGAATTTGAGAGAGTGTGATATGCAAGTCGCTGTATGCGGAAAGCCTATCTAGGTCTAGCGGTATCGTATATTGTCTGCAACCTTAATAAAGTGGAGTTTCATATTCTCCTCAGATTCTCGTGAACTTATGTTAAATGTGTGTGCACTCTCATAAAACCACGTCTATCAAAGTCTGCTAGTTAACGTCTGTAGAACCAGCCATGCTGAACTATGCATTTTGCTTAAACTGTATGCACTTGTGAAGGGGCATTTAATGCACCAGCTTAAGAGAATGCAAAAGTCATATCAATATTCCAACATAATATCTTATACCTGTTACAGTTATAGTAGTTGTCAAATATTATAATATATCAAATCACCTAAATGCAGCTTTTTTAATTCCCATTTTTTGGGTTTCCATCAGTTTTGGTAGAAAATCACTGCCATATTTCCACTGGCATTGCACATGGATTGCAATCCTCCATTTTAAATTTCTGAAGCAACGCATGGGCATAGTGCATCCGTGAATTGAAATTGTTTTTATCCCAGAGTAGTCATTACCATTGTAATGGACATAATACAGAATAAAGCATGACAAACCTGCATACACACAATGTAAGCCAAATATGAATACATAATATGCTTGATTTATTTTTTCAAGCATTGCTTATAATTTCCATAACTGATTATGCAAAACCTTACCAATGGTTCAACTTCAAAGGTAAAATGTCCAAAATTGATGGTTGATGAATGATGAAATTGTGAGTCATGGAACCTTGAAGCTCATGAACAGGAACAGGAACTGAAACACCTCTTTTGCATTTCATGGTATTATGGACTTTGTATTCAAATCTTAGTTCAACAATTTGATGTTGTCATCTCAGAATTTAGAAAGCTGGCTCCTCTTTCGCAACAATCTAATCTGGTGTTTGATCAACCTCGTCCAGCTGAATAACATCATCTATCTTGCTTCGTACTAATATTTTTATTGTGAAGGTGATATCTGTAGTGCACCAATGTTAAACCATTAAACTAATATTTTTGTTGTGAAGGTGATATCTGTAGTGCACGAATGTGCTCTTCTTGAAATGAATGTGCTTGAACATCAATTATGGTTGGATCCAAAGGCACTTCAGGTTTTGTTTCAACTCTTGATGGCAAGATTCTATCTTGCAAATTCGACTACCAAAATCTTCTCATCATATGGTCAGTGTCTGCATAATGCTACACACAGCTTGAAATCAATTTCTCGTAAAATTTTTGTAAAAATTTAATTGAAGACTGAAGTAGAAAATTCTCAAATGAATGGAATGTAAATGTGGGTCTCCCTGTCATATGTAAATAGATGATTTACCTTAGCATTGAATGTTTAGTCATAGAAAGAAGCTGGGAGATAGTTCCATGGAACACGTAATGCTTGATGGAGATGATGTTAGAATTTGGAGTCAATAATTTCCTAAAAGGGGATGTTCTTCCCATTGACCATCCAAAACACTTTTGTTAGTTATTTTGAGATTACCAATATATCATTGGTTTCGTTCGAAATGGATCATTAGATACTAGTGCCAAAACTTCTGTGCCATCAATATTATAGCTATATTTTAATTTCGCCCCCTGCTTGCTCCCTTTTATTTCTTTAAGATACATAATTTCAGTGCAGATGAGGTGTAAAGAAAAAAATTAATGCAAGCAGAAATATTGCAGATCAAACAAGTTCCTTTCTTTGTATTTCTTCAGTAAGTTGAGAACCCATGAATGTTTCTAATGTGTTTTGTTATGACCTGACATTGCCAATGGTTGATGAAACACGTTCATGTTTTCTGGTTGTCCTCTAGCATAAAGTCCAAATAAATGGGTTGCATAGGAGGTCCAGAAAAGGGTTGGGTATCTGTCCACCAATAATCTACAGAGAGCAACATAGTGAGAAGCATTGTTAGTGATGATTTGAACAGCATTCTCCACCCTGCCTCCAACACAACCAACACAGAAAATCTTTAAGGAAATAGAGTTGCCACATAGTTCACTAAAAAGTTAGGAAAAGGGGTAAGGGAGAGGTAAAGCTGGTATATGAGAGCTAGGAATTAGTTGGCTAAAGCTGATTCATTGTGGGATAATTTGATATAAGAGTGTGCAAATATGATAATGGCGAGGTTGTAATGTTTCTAAAGTTTGTCTAAGTTAGTGCAGTATTGTAAACAACATATGAAAGAAATAGAAGTACAAGGTTCATTCACCTTCTTTCCTTTGGTGTCTAACTTACCTAGATTAATGTAAGTAATGCAAATGGAAGATCTGAAAGTAAATGCTTTTCCTTTTGATTCTCAGCCCAGACGAAACAAGAAGAGAGAGAGAACAAGGGTTATTTCCCTTTTTCTGTTTCCTTTGATAAATGCTGAAAATGAAAATATATACTTGCTTTCCCAATGGTGAATTGGTTTTCTCCCTAGGCGGGGCATTAATTCTCCACCATGTGTTCTGAAAATTTTCAAATGGATAAAACAAATCAGAAATTAAGAGCAAATAACAAGCATGAACCCTGAGAAGTATCTGAAGAGATTGTGTCTCTAGGCATGTCTTAGATTTGCTACTCAACCTAGATAAGAAGATGAATGTTTCTCCTTTCTCTTATTCAAATAAAATGAATTGTAGACTATGCAAGCAACAAGAAGCATGATAATAGATGAAATAAACAATTTAGAGAGTATGCAATAGTGTCCTTACAATAAGAAGAAATCTTTTAAATTGCAAATTCTAATACCCTCTTGTGATTGAAAGAATCTATTAATGACTATGCGGTTCCAAGTGGATTGAAACCAAAGGAAGGCCGGCTATCCAAAATGATAGTGTTGGACAGTCAATCTGCTACAATGAGGAATGTGGTGGTCCAAGGAGCAAACCAAGTGCTCCAAACATATCCAAGTGTGGAAGAGGAAGACCTTTCTTGAGTATTCCAAGGATTCACCACTTGATGATGTTAACAGACCCAAACCAAATGTGAAAGAAAACCATGAACCATCTACTCCATGAGAAACTTGCAGAGAGAATCATAAAGAGCCTCCTTGAGTTGCCGAGGAAGGAGCATAGGAGAAGAGAACATAATTTTCAAGAGAACCCAAGTATGATCTCATTGATAGTCCATTGGAGATTCACTTGATGGAGAGGAAGAATGAAGTGAAAGAGACACTAATCTATAAGAAAGTTGGTCGATGGAGAACTCTATTCTTCATCACAGTAATCAATAGAAGGTGTGCTTTTCTTATTTTAATGACACCTGTATAAGCCATGGTTTACTGATGGGTCAATTTACGGTAGGATGGGTCGATTTGCAGTTGTGGGCATAGAGAAAAAAAATCAAAAAGTTAGCAGAATGATGGATTTATGATGTCAAAAGTCAATAAAATAAAGGCATAAGTAGGAAAAGAACAGTTCTAATGGAATGCATGAGAGCCTAATACACAATTATGGGCTTGATTTAAGGAAAGGTGGAATCCCAAGGTGGATCAAAGGCAATCAAAGGTTTTCAGGATGGTTGATGGGGTCAAATTAGATGATTAAAGATTACCATATGCTTAATTACTGCATATTAAGGGTGACCTATCCATGATCTAACAATTGGCCTAAAGTGGTATCAAAATTAAGGTTTAGTACTCCAAAGCTATTTGGTTAGAATAAGGGTAGATGGTGAGGAGGAGAAAACTAACATTTGCATTCCACCTTGTAAGAATTCTTCTTATCGTTCTAGAGCAATTAATGTGTTGAAAATGTGTTGGACTAATTCTATGTGCTACACGAACATGTATATGTTTTCCTTCAAGCTGATTTTATGAGTAACTATATTATGTAAACTTTTAATTATTGTCTCTCCCTAAACTTATTGTTGGTTTGTTGATGATTATTATTTAAATTTTATTAATGCCTTCTGGCATAAATGCTTATGCTTGATAATTGGAACAATTATTGTATTGGCTGAGTTGCCAGAGTTGCAAATTTCTGTTACATCAATTATACACATTTTATATTTCAAATTTGATTTTGTTCCAGATCATGGGTTACATCAACGAAGGAACCAACAAAGTGTCATTGTCAGCTTATGATGCTCGGCAATTTTGTCTGGGTGTGAGGATTATTAAACGTCGAACTTCTGAACAGGTATTGATTTTGAGTTATCTGTTATATATAGATTTATTTTGGAGAAATATTTGATTTAAAGCACATTTTGTAACACTTGTGTAATAAGTCCTTGGGGTTTGTAGGATCTAAGTGGTATTAGTGACTAGATATTAAATGTTAGTGTTCGGTATTCCTTTTGAGATGTTTGTTATACATAGATTTATTTTGGAGATCTCTGATTTAGTGCACATTTTGCAACACTTATAAGTCCTAGGGGTTCATAGGTTCTAAGTGGTATTAGTTGTTAGATATTAAATGTTAGCTTGAACGAAGTCGTCAATGATTTAACAAAGACATAATAGACATGCATGTATTTAATCCTAGTCTAGTAGGACATTGTTGAAGGAGTTAGGGTTATAGGAAGGACACTATTAGAGAGGTTCTTATTGAAGTAGCATGCCCGTTGTATTCCATACTTAGCATTTTCCATCATTTCCTTTATTACACATTCATTCTTTAGGTAGGTGGTTATTGGTGTTGAGGATTGGCACTCTCTCATCCTCACCGATGGGTGTGGCTCGGAAAACATTGCCATGGAGGTTGATGTAACTAAAAGAAAGATAAAAGCAAAGAAAGCCACACTAAAAGAGAATGTAAAAATGCAAAAGATGGTTGGGACTAAAATTAGTGCATGGGAAAAAGCCTAGCATGAGCTCTACCCCCCTCATTAGCCATTACTCAATTCCTAGAGCACTTGATGCTCCACATATAAAAGGGATCCCTTGTATTGTCCCAACCTTGATGAGCAATACACGACGTCATCTTACGGGGTAATGAATGTTGAATCTCTCAGATGTAAGCTTGGGCTCCTAAGCTATGCACCCATATGAAGACATTATCATAAAGAAGTAAAAGGTGCATTAGAGGGGTCGAAAAAGTAAGACAAGTAAATGGGTAACTCATGCCTCCATGATTACTCCCTCCTTACATCTATGCACCCAGGATGTTGGACCACCATTAGCTGGTCACATGGCTATGGCACCTGGCCTTGAAGTCTTGCCCACTCCATTACCACCATTTACACTTGCACCTATGGATTGATGGATTAACCTAGGACTTGTTAATTCCCCTTGGGGGTTGGAAACACCTAATAGGGCTATCCATCTAACCATCCCTAACACAAGAAAGGGAACACCTATACGAGACTTGGTCTAGTTAGATATTTGATGGTAATCCTTGTGTGAATTATTAGTTGTGCCCCTAACTTTAAGTATTGTTCACTATGATGCATCTATGGTTTAGGTTTCTTAGTGATTGATTGGTTTACACTTGATCTTGAGTAGGTTTTGTTAGGTGGTCCATTCTACAACAACAAAGGTTTCTTGAGGTGATTGCCCCACATACTCAACAATGTAGTTGAAGCTGTACTATCTAGTGCATAACGAGAGATTGACTTTGATGGTGCAATGTTGCCTACCTAGGGTAGAGCGTTGGGATTTTCGGGAACGTTAGATGATGCTTGAAACCCACAGGACCCCCAGAGGTTGAATTGCTTTGTCCATGATGCTTAGTGGAGGTATTGATGATATGCCTAATGGACTAGGATGTCCCTAGGTTGGCCTTTACACTATTTGATGGGCATCACTTGATTGTGAGGCTAAATGATAATTGTCATCCTAGGGATGACAAGGGAGGGTTGTAACATCATCTTGGAGCCCCAACAATTGGGATCTTTGATACCATGACACTCCTTTTTCTCTTGTAAGGGAGACATAGGGCACTTTTGGGCATGTTGTTTTGATATGGAGAGACTTTTGGTGGCTTGCACATGATCCTTGAGGCACTTCCTGGAGTATGGAGCACACCTTAGCCCTTGTCACTCATTTTGAGGGCTTTTTTAGCTCTCTTGGATGGTGATGTCATACTATTGGAGCCTTTATTCCCACACTTATTAGATTTCATGGCATATTTGTCTTGTTTTTGAGGTATGAGGTTGGCTTTTTTGCACAACATTACCTGCACCAATACCTAACTCAATTTCCTGGTCATTGGCTTTGTGCTTGGGCTTTTCTTTGGGAAGCTCCTTTTCTTGAGAAGGATTTACAATACAACTCGGTTGGGCCTATTTCTCTTTCTTTCTAGTGTATTGCAAGCCCTTAAATCGCCCGGTACTTTCCACAACCAAAACCTCTTCCTCTTGCTCATCTTTGAGTTTAACTTGGCTAGGTTGTGGATGGATGTATGTATTCCCAAGCAAGATGTTGAATGGGTGAATATCGTCTACATTATTCACTTGTTTAGGTTCCTCCTTTCCCTCACTTTGTTCATCAGGACTGTCTTGTTGGGTCTCCTCCCCTTGTCCTACATTGTTGGTTGCGGCAAGGGTGCTAGGGACACTTTTATGAGCAACTCGATCTCCCTCAGTATTCTTTTTAGAAAAGGGCTTAACCATGTTGAATTGATTCTTAGGAGGATAATTCGACTTTGAACCCTTGTCTCTTTCAAGAGTAGTCAACCTATTCATGATGGACTTTTGACCAATAATGACATCATCATATAACTTACCGACCATTTTGTTAATTTTTGTAGCTACGGTCAGTATTCAAAGAGAGGAAAACATTTTTTTCTTCAGTTCATGTCGGCTCCATGGGACAGGTCGGCCCCACCAATGAATGTGCCTGACCCTTCGTCAAAAACCCGCATGGGTTGACCACTATATATAGATCATTGGACCTCCCTCATTGGCATCAAATCAATTCGAATGATCAAGTCAAAGAGTTTTCTGTTCACACGTGTGAAGGAGGAAGGAGATATGAAGTTGACTAAGTCCTATTTTGTTTTGTTTCACTAAATCTTTGACTGTCATGTTTTGATTGAATTTTTGAGGGTTGACTGAACTTCAATTTGGTTGAGTTGAATGCAGAATTGATCGAACTTTTGAGCAGAGTCTTGATCAAACTTTCTAAATTGACCATAGGTTGTTTGAGGCTGTTTGACTGAATCTTCTGAGGCATATTTGATCGTTGTTGACTGAGAAATTCTGTGGCAGAGTTGACTGAGATTTCTAGCCACTGTTTGACCAAAATTTGGAGTTGACTGAGTTTTCTTGTGCATACGTTTGGATGATATTCTAGTCAGTTTTGGACCAGGTTTAACCCAACAAATTTGTGTGGTCCAAGTTCGACTGAAATATCAAATTGTACCATTTGTTAATTGAACTATAATTTCTCCTAGAAAATATTGATGGGTTTTCTCCCAAGGTTGGGTTTCCCAGGTGAAAAATTTGTGGTTTCTACAATGCTATTGTGATCTCTACTGTTCTACTGTTCTATCACAGTTTTAGTTGAATTTTCTAAAGTGTAATTGCTCAGTGATAATTGGAAAGTGCAAAAATATCATTAGAAGTAATTATCAGTAACAAAAAATTGTGGATGTCCTCGTAACACTAGAAAATCAACATGGGATCAGAGCTTTGGTGAAGGAAAGAGCATTAAGATCACTCTTGAAGACAACTACTTCTGCTCTCTAATTTTGTGAACAAATCTTTGACCATGGGTTCATATACTAAGAGAAAGAATAAGTTTGAAGGTGCTTCAAATTTTAGGGCATGGAAGACAAGGATTGACCTCATCCTCGATGAAAATGATGTTATGGATCATGTGAAAGGCAAGGTTACTGAACCACAGGAAAATGAAAGAAAAGCTAGGTACAAGAAGTTTGAAATCAAAGCTAAGAGGATTCTTGTTGGATCCATCAGAGCTCACTTGATTCCATATGCTTCAAGGCTGGACACTTCAATGCAAATGTATGATGCCTTAATAGGATTGTATGACATCAACAACATTGGTCAGAAAATGAGCTTGACGAACCAACTTTGCAATGTTAAGATGACTAGAGATGATGTGGTGGCTTTGTTTATCCAAAATTAAAAAAAGTGAAGGTTTCATGAAATGATTTGCAAGCTAGTTTATGTCTTTTAGGCAATGGATCGTGATTGCAAAAACACACAAACTAAAGTAAATTTTCCAAAATTTTATCAGTTAAAATAAACAACATACAACATCAAAGCACAACAAATTGATGATGAAGTTCACCCCTCCTGGGTTACATATCTGGGTCTAGCTTCCAATGGTGGCCTTTATTATTATATGCTCAAATGCTTAAATACATCAACATACAAGTCTCAATTTGTAAAAATAACACTGCCATTGTGTCTAGAATGCCCAAGAACCCTTGTCTAGGCTCTTCTTGGGCTCAAAAAGGTAGAAAAATGGCCAAGATAAGCCTGCTTCTTTGATCTGCTTGCAAAAACGCACTACCAACTAGTTTCGAACTGCAAGTTTTTGTCAACAAAACGGTCCTGTAGTCTATTGGTTAGGTGCTCAATTAGAAACCTAGAGGTCTCAGGTTCAATCCTCGATTCTCGATGGTGGTAGCATTTTGTTTTAAATATTAAACAAATATTTTTTTATGGCACTCTGGCCTTACCAAACCTTACAACCCGTCAGTCTTTTGGCATCCCATGAAACCACGACCGTTGGCCCCTCCTACTAGCCCTCTCTCCGGTGTGTGCGCCTTGGTCACGAGGTATGGCATATAACTAAGTGTTGGGCTTGGCAGGTTGGCCTGCCGACCCAACGTTAATGCCAAACATCAAACCGTTACACTTTAAATACAATTGGTCAACAATGGTTAACATGTGGTACTCATGGCCCATTGGTTGGGCAGTGGATTTGTGCATTGGACGTCTCAATTTTGATTCTTCTGGAGGGTTGGTTGTTATAACAAATTTTTAACGAACCACATAGGGCTGCATGGCCTTCTCCAATTGTGCCATGTGGCACCCTCTGATTGGGCCATGCGGCAAAACGAGATTGGCCCAAATTCAACCATTCAACCATTCAACTGCCCCCAACTGTTGCTTCCTGTGCATGCCATGTGTTGATCCCTGATTGGCTCCTGTACTGCTTGGTCATCGGATGATTTCATTGTACAAACTGCCACGTGGCATTTGTACCCTACACAGTCAACCTTGCAAGTTGACCTTTTACCTATTTGCCAAAAAATTCATAATGCAATAACTTTCTCATATAGTGCTGGATTGAGGCGATTCAAGCGTTGTTGGAATTAGAATGGCAAGATCTACGATTTGGTGTCAGTTTCAGGAGATTTTGAGCACTTTTAGTTTTGAGCATATTTTTGATACCTTGGATCTCTCCTCCCCATTGGAAGGTTTTGGACCACCAAAAGTCTACTTTTACTCAACAAGTGAGGGTACAACTCCCTCACTTTCCCGATTTATATCCACCTTGCTTTGCTTGGATTGGTACCTTTGAGTCCCACACAAAGATAGTCCACTTTGCCTTTGCGTGAAGTTCTTATCCTCCTCTCAAGAATTGAGTCTTCCTGCAACTCATTTAAATATTCAAGAGCAAAATCTTCTATAGATGGAATCTAAACTTTCTCTTCTTGATCATCAATCAAATGGATACTTTTCAAGTAGTGGAAGTAGATCCAAAGGAATCCTGGGTCTAATTCATTCAGACGTATGTGGACCAATGACATCAGCTTCTTTGGGTGGTTTCTTGTATGATGTGACATCTATTGATGATTTCTCTCGAAAAACATGGATCTACTTCATGAAGACAAAAGATGAGGTCTTTAGCAAGTTTCAAGAATTCAAGGCTCAAGTAGCGAACTTGACAGGGATGAAGATCAAGACTCTAAGGTCAGATAATGGAGGAGAATATACTTCCAAGGAACTCATTGATTTTTGCATAGTAGTTGGGATTAAGAGGGAGTTGATAGTCCCTTACAACTTGTAGCCCACCCTGTACTGTTCCAAACTAGAAAAAACAATGAATATCAAAACATGCACTAAATTGCAGCCAAGAATTTTCACACATGCAAGCACAAATTCACACATAGAAATAGGTCAGAGAGCCATAGAATAACAACCATAAAACTAAGCCATTTTATTGATTTTAAAGCTAGAACTAAATACAATGGAGTGAATAGATAAAACTTGGGCTCCCTGCTACAGACTTGCAATACGCAAGTGAGAAACTAAGTGAAATCTCCAACTAAAATGGCTCAATCTATCCAACACCTTGCCCATAATTTGTTGCTGCTGTTGGAGGAAATATTTGAAATGAACCCTCAAAACTGCTCCAAAATTTTTGAAACATTAGAGAGAGGCTCCTCACGCCCCAACTAATAAAACCCAGAAATCTTTTGAGCTAATTCAAGTTGAGCCGGAATGCCCAGAATAGTGCAAAAATCTCAGTTAAACCAACAATTCACCTGCTATAAGAATGGGGATTTCAGGCTCGAATATCCCCTGAAAAATTCTAATATTTTAATCACAGACTCCTCTCATAAAACTTAGAAAAAAAGCAGAAAAATCTCTAGATGAATCCACCAGTCACTAAAACCCCAAAATCAATGTTTCTCCCTCCACAGTATGCTAGTGAGCTATAGAAATTGAACTGTTGCAAGAATGCACAATTTCCCCGAAGGGAAACTCCTCCAAATCCCAGTAAAATTCCTTCCTCAAATATCCGGCCAAAATCAGCTCCAATACTCAACAAAACACTACTGCTCAACCGCTGCGTAGAGAATAACAAGTAAACCCTAGCTCAACCCCAAAACGAGAAATTGCGGCCCACAAATAATGTTGATCTCTGCTCTGGAAATCCTCTACAAAATCATCGACATCAATAGGGAAAATCACTTGCAAAATAGTCAGAAGTCCAACCCACATTAGTTGATTCCCCAATGAATAGCTCGAACTACCTCTGCGCCCAAGGAGTGACAAATTGAGTGAATACTTGCAATAAAGTTCTGTGGGGATCTTGAATTTGACTCCCCAAATTATCTCACTAGGGAGACACTTGAAGTTCTTCGAAATGAGTGTGGAATTTGCGCTTGGAAATTCCTTGTGCTAAACAACACTGGTTGACTTGGCTAAGCAACTCAAGCAAACTCTCCAATTCTAAAATGAAATGCCAAATAGAATAATCAAAATGAGGCTTTAGCCTTCCTTTTATTGTTGCTTTCCCTTCCTCATATCATGGGTCGATTTCTTTCACACTATGCTTTGATACCATGGTTTTATTCTTCCCATGGTTTGATTTCCATTTTGGTAACCTCCACAACTTATCTTCACTTTAATTTTTCTTTTCTCCTACGTTTGGCCTTCTTTTCTCTCCAAAATTATATTGAGCCCTCATAATCAATTTTCCTAAGTTTATTTGCCAAAAATATTTATTATTAACCAAAATTGCAAAATTGAGAATTTCCCTTGACAAAATTATTAATTAGGGACATGACAGTCCTCCCCACCAAAAATTGCTTGTCCTCAAGCAATGCTTGAACAAGTGCCCTCTTTGATTGTTGATCACCACTATAACCATGAGTAATACCAGGGTCCCAAATGTGCCATTGAGTCATCCCCAATCTCAACACTGTCTTAACATGAAGGAATCCCTCGATACCAGGATCCCAAGCCATCCTAATTGATGTGAAGCACACCTTGCTCCATTCGTTGTCCAACTAGATACAGGTACCAAAATTTTCAATTCCACATGAAGCTTCCCTACCGAGTTGTCCACCTCATGCACTCCAAGAGTAAACTCCTGAAGACACAACATAATCCCTGTGGGGATGAAGTCTCTCTTGCATGAACTTCCCCTATTATCCTCTTGCTGACCAACCTTCCATACTAAGGAAGTCTCTCATGCTACCAGCTCATCGTTAAAGGTCGTTGAACTGCCAAGTACTATGATGCAAGGGTCCTATGCCCATCGTAGAAAGAAATTGTCCTGCTGCCCCTGCAACATCCTGGTCATGACTAACTGTTTACTATGCTCGTACTAGAACCTCCTCTCTTGTAACTCTCGACCACAATATATGGGATGATCAAGGCTAAGCTTAACTTGCCAAGGTGACTCAACAACGCTTGCGCCTATCACTCCATGGTTGACCCCAATCCTGAACAACCACCTGCGTCGCCATATGATGAAGACCTCGATTATCCCCCATGTGTCAACTTGATAATGGACTGGATCACCTGCTATCCTGATTGTACTCACTAAGTAATGGAGTGTCCCACCAGTCAACTTGATCCTTGGATCCCATAACCATACTGGAAGTCCACAATTCCCAATCCTCACTGCTTGCTGTTGTGACATGCTGCTAATTGTTGGGACCCTGCTGTGCCTGGTCTCGAACCCCTGTATGTATTCAATGGATGGGCACCCAACATTAAGAATTTGTCTGGCATATGACAAATTGCTATGCTCCTACCAGACTACACAATGAAATTTGATATCCCAACTCTTGATGATGTTCCCGGGTACTGCTTGGAGCCTAGGCATCCTCCTGCTAATGAGTACTATCATCCCTTGTACCTCATGCTCACATAACACCTCGGGTTGTCTTACTGAAAGCGCACCCTGCAGCTCACTCACGGTCACCTCCCAAAGTGTGAACTCAAGGGTGGAGCATATGCTACCTTTGCAACAAACCATGTACTCCCCAACCCTGTACCTATCAGCTCCTGCCCTGTTAAAATGCCACTGTTGAGAAGTCTCTCTCTAGATACTCTGTGTCCCAACTAACTATCTCGAGTTAGGCTCCTGCATCTTGCTACTCAAGATGAAGGCATCGAGGGACAACATCCAATTCCGTTGCGCTTGCAAACAGTGTGGTAGTGAGATAAGCACGCAATTCCCCTTGGATGTCATCAAATGATGCTCATCAGCGTCCCCAACGATCTTGTGTGTGCTACACCCAAGGGTATGCATGTCGTTCCTATTAGGTGGTCTCCCTAGGGGTAAAACCCTAAAATCCCACGGGCTAGCGTCACGCACCACTGCATACAACCAAGTATCCATAAACTCCTCTACATGAAAACATGCACCTTTGCGCCTCTTGGCACACAACTGCGCCTAGTTGCACACCTCTGTGCATTGTGGACACCACTACCAGCTATCGCACCACCCTGCATCATTGGCGATCTCACATGCGTCAATGCATCCGCTACTTTGTTAATAAAATCCACCATGATGTGGGCTACACCTCCTCATTTTCCCTGGTAGACTTGAGCGGTCTAGCTCTTGACATGCTAACGTGAATGACACTACTGTGCCTAGCCTCGGTAGCTCCCATGTCCAATATGGAAATAAGAGGAGCATTGTCTCCATACAATGCTTCATTTGATAGCCTGTTAATGCCATCTCCTCCGATTAGCCCTTGCTAGGGTATGCTACTCTCCTTGTGACTCCATGCACAATCAACATGCCCAAACAACTCGCAGAGTCTGCTTGCTCCCCTGTCAATCCAACCCGTCACTAATGCTGATGGAGATCTGAAAATGTGTTGGTCACTCAATCACCAGATTTGCCACACTACCAATACCCTCACTAGGCACATCCATAGCGAGGTGGGGAATCCCACTTGGATCCCAACAATAGTCTAGCCCTTGGGCTCCACTGGTAAAGCACGACCCCTGCTGGACTATGCTCTTGGCCATGGATATATCTAGGCACCTTGCCAACTCTACCAGTTACCAACTCAATACCTTTTGCCATCCAACCCCAAGAGAGGGATTAAATGCACAAACACTCATACACAGATCAAGCCCTCCATCCTGTGAATGTCGTACCCTGTGCAACTCATGTCGCCTCGTCTCTCTAGTTTGATCAACACAGATAATCTGACTAGGTAAATCTGCCTCTCTCTCACTAATGTGCAGAGGTAACCAATTAGTGCTGCAAGCCCCATCTATATATGCTTGAAGAGGGTTGCTCTGATGCTCCAATGTGTACTCCTCTAGCTGTGTCACTAGGGAATCCAACTATTCCTCAACTTGAGTTAGCTTGGCCACTGACTCGGCACAAACTACTCTCATGCGCTTTAGATCCTTAGTTTGTTACAAAATGTTCTCTCAGACTGTCGTGGCCTTCCTTTTCAACGCTAGAAGGTCGGCCTGGAGTTGTCGGAAATGCTGTGGGTGGCTATGATCTGTAAACTCAGTGACAACTTTGGATACCTTTGTGTCTCCCAACACCTCATTAATGGTGAATGTCTCCTAGTACCTCATCAACCTGTTGTAGGAGGTTATCACTGTTGTAAAATGTAACTAGGTTTGATCTTCATAATGACATTGTAATTATGATTTTGTAAACCGGAAAATGAATTTATTATTATGATTGCTTCATGGGTTTCATGAGCAAGAGTTTTTATATAGATGGCTCCCATTGAGAGCCTTAGGATTTGTCTTTAAAGTCAAAGATCAATGTCATGTATGAAGAGCTCTTCTTGAGCCTATGTTTAATGTATACAAGTCTATAGAAATGTCTAGAAACCCTCCAAAGACGAGCACAATCCCTCTTGAAGAAGTCGGCCTCCAAACAATAACAAAGGAAGTCTTGTCGGCTCAGCTATGAAGACACACCCATTCAACATGACATGTTGGCTCAAGTGTATAGGAAAACCACTATTTATATGCGGTTAGGGTCACCATAGAAGGCAAAGAATTCAGAGAAGCATCTCTGTGTTTTTTGGCTAGGGTACCACAGAAATGAAGTCTCGGCCTCCTCACAATCTCGGCCTACCAATATAGTGATCACAGAAGCAGCCTTAGATACCACAAAAAAGGGCTCAGACTTGTCTCCTTGCAGTCTTGGCATATTTGTGATGAGGAGGATGTTGGTGATCCCACAATAACACACTCTATCTCGGCATACATTCTAGATGCAGTCATAATCTTGGTATAGATGTAATCATGGTCACCAATACAATGATCACAGAAGCAAACTCGGATACCATAGAAAAGGGCTCAGACCTGTCTCCTTGCAATATCAACATATTTGTGATGAGGAGGATGTTGGTGATCCCACAGTAACACACTCTGTCTTGAGATACTTTCTAGATGCAGTGATAATCTCGGCATAGATGTCATCATGGTCTCAGTATGGAATCTATGGATACAATCATGATCTTGATGGAGGCATAATTACAAGGTCATGATCTCGGTGAATCTAGGTTCAACACTCATATATATACATACATATCTCAGTATAGAAATCTCGTTGTTATGTTGAAGATCTCGGTGAAGGTGCAACAGTAATGATCGCAGTGGTGCAGTAGTGATGGCCTCGATGTTGCAGCAACGATGACTTCAATAATAGCTATGATGATATTAACAATAACGAAGAAGAGGATTGGTGTCGTGGTCTTGGGGTGGCTAAATAGGTTAAGGGTCATGGTCTTGGTATTCATCAATTTGATCTCTATAAGAAGAATTTGCACGAGTTTTCCTCTCAAAGAGTGAGAGGTTTTGGTCCTCGTAGAAAGCCAACATCTTGTGTTCTTGTCTTTTTTATTTTGGTAACTATTTGATGAAGTAAGAAAACACACTCTAATAATAACAAGAGAAGATTGTGCTAATAAGAAAAAGTACCTCACAAATAGTTATCATCATGAGAAGAATCATATTAACTTGATTGCCCTAGATTCTTTAACAATCACCTGGAAAATCTGTCATAGCTTTAGGTGCCTCATCAACGGATGGCCCTACAAGTGTATGCTCAATTGTCACCACCAAGTTGTCAACCCGAGCTATCAAAGGAAGCTCAACGTCCTCCTTGGGCTCCTGATATCTAAAGCCAAGTCTCCACCAACGAAAGCGCCTCTTGGTCTGTCCCTGTCTTGTTTGCTCCTTTTGAGGAGATCTGGTGCCCTGATGGTTGCACCCTCACAGCGTGCACACCTCTAGTGTCTATGCTGTAAGGATGAGGATGGATCCGGTTCGCCATCTTCCTCAACTGGGCCAACCTCTCATCGTTCAAGCGGATTCCACCCTAGAATTTCTGCATATTGAATCTTCCTTGAGTCATGGGTTTGTCTATGGTTTCCCCTGTCACCGTGCATACATGCACAAGTCTTCCATGATCTTGCTAGCTACCACACAACTAGCCAAGATCATGCTTTGATACCACTGTAATGTTCCAAACTAGAAAATACAATGAATATCAAAACATGCACTAAATTGCAGCCAAGAATTATCACACATGCAGGCAAAAATTTACACAAATAGAAATCGGTTAGAAAGCCATAAAGTAATAGAAACTAAGCCATTTTATTGATTTTAAGGATGGAACTGAATACAAAGGAGTGAATAGATAGAACCTGGGCTCGCTACTGCAAACATGCAATACCCAAGAGAGAAACTAAGTGAAATCTCGATCTGAAATGGCTCAATCTATCCAAATGCCCTGCCCAAAACCTATTGCTGCTATTGGAGGCAAACTATGAAATGAACCCTCAAAACTTCTCCAAAATTTATGAAAAATTAGAGAGACGATCCTTACACCACAACCAATAGAACCCAAAAATCTTTTGAGCTAATTCCAGCTGACTTGGAATGCCCAAAATAGTGCAAAGATCTTAGCTAAAGCAGCAATTCGCCCTGCTATAAGAATGAGGATTTTAGGCTTGAATATCGCTCGGAAAATTCTAAAATTTTAACCACCTCTCATAAAACCTAGAAAAACATCAAGCTGAATCCCCTAGTCATTGAAACCCTAAAATTAGCGTGTGGCCCTTCACAATCTGCTAGTGAGCTACAAAATTCAAACTGCTACAAGAATGCACAGTTTCCCCAAAGGGAAACTCCAAATCCCAATAAAATTCCTTCCTTAAGCTACCGGCCAAAATCAACTCCAATACCTAGAAAAACAGTACTGCTCAACCCCTGCGCAAACAATAACCAGTAAACACCAATGCAATTCGAAAATATAAATTGCGGCCTACAAATAATGCCGATCTCTGTCCTGTAAATCCTCTAAAAATCACCAACATCAATAGGGAAAATAACCTGCAAAATAATCAGAACTCCAACCCATAATAGTTGATTCTCCATGAGCAACTCGAACTACCTCTGCACCCAAGGAGTGGCAAACAGAGTAAATACCTGTGATAAAGCTCTGTGGAAATCTTGAATTAGACTCCCTAAATTACCTCACTAGGGAGACACTCGAAGTTCTTTGAAATGAGGGTGGAATTTCCTCTTGGAAATTCTTTGTGCTAAACAACACTGGTTGACTTGGCTAAGCAGCGCAAGCAAACTCGCCAATTTTGAAATGAAATGCCAAATAGAATAATCAAAATGAGGCTCTAGGCTTCCTTTTATTGTTGCTTACCCTTCCTCATACCATGGATCGATTTCTCACACAATGCTTTGATACCATGGTTTGATTCTTGCCATGGATCAGTTTCCATCTTAGTAACCTCCACAACTTATTTTCAATTCGATTTTTCTTTTCTCCTAAGTTTGGCCTTCTTTTCTCTCCAAAATTATATTAAGCCCTCATAATCCGTTTTCTTAATTTTATTTTCCAAAAATATTTATTATTTGCCAAAATTGAAAAATTGAGAATTTTCGTTGACAAAATTATTAATTGGGGACATGACACACCCAAAAGTGGGTACTTGTTTGGAGAGCTTTCCTTTCCGATGTATTCTCCTTTAGTCGACAACAACATCCCTTGACAATCACCTGATAGCATTGATGTGCTACTTTATCTTTTCCACCTGAGCCAACCATCATGTCTCCTTGCTCATTTGTCTTGATCACATGTTAGAAGGTGGGCATCTGATTTAGAAGGTATGTTATTCATTATGCAATCAGGTGCTTATGCGTATTATTCATCTTGGACACTTAACATGGATTATGGGTTGACTTGGAAAAGGGATGGGTTTTGGCCATAGTCTTGTTACTTCACCTTAAATGGGGGTTTAATCTTGAATCTTAGTCTTGTGGGATCTCCCTTATTGGCTACAAGCTTTAGGAAGGGCACTACATGGCAAACCCTGACTTTGGTTGAATGGTCTTGCTTACCGATTCCATATATATCACTCCCCTCCACTCATTACAAGCCCTATTCACATATTCCCTATCTGGGTTCACATTTGTCCATTGGGTCTACAAGGAATTAGCTTCCCCTTCCCCTTGTACACACTTTGGGTTAGGCTTTGAAATGATGCCTCAGTAGGTTGATGCAAGAAAAAAAATATTAAAAGCAGAAATGGCCATAAGCAAGAATCAATAAGAAAAGATCATAAAATGCAAAAGATGGCTAGGACGCATAAAGCCATGTGGGCAAAAGCCAAGCATGAGCTCTACCCCTTCATATATGGCCATCACACGACTCCTTGGGCCAACTGTGCCCTACCGAATTATGGAAAGGAATCCTTGCATGTCCCAACCCCTAGTGGGTGATTAATTGCCCCACCCTCAAGGGGTAATAAATGTGCCATATCATGCAAAGTATGCTCTTATCTTGAGAGCTTTGAGCAATAATGCCAAGTAAAAATCAATAAAAGTAAAAGGCATAAGAGGGGTGGAGAAACAAAGGTCAGGGTAACTCATTCATCCACATATGCTCCCTTCTTACATTTATACATGCAGAGTGTGGGCTTCCCTTATTATAGCTACCCTTGTACCAAGGCATGTGGCTTAGAGCCTTCCCTGTGTCCCCACTCTGTTCATTATTTCACATGACACTTGCTATTTGAAGGATGTACCTTGGACATGTCATTCCCTTGGGGGTGAAACCACCTAATCGGGTCATTCATTAGCCACTCCTACCTTGGGAGGTAACACTAGTACATGATTAAACCCATGAACTTGGAAGGGAAACCCCATTTGAAGTGTTGATTTGTCCACGAATAACAAGTTTGTTTCACTTAAATGCATAATGTTTAACTTAACTAATAGGTGAAAGGTGCAACAATGGACATTATGTGGGATTATAGGTGGGTTTTCATCTTGGGCTTTGCCTCCCTATACGAGATTCAACCCCTCTAGAGGATCATGATGGTATTTGTAGGGTGAGCTTTTAGAGTCATGGGCCTCCATTCATGCAGAGCATTGATTGCCACACCATAAGCTTCTTCAGCACGATTATTAGCTTGTTCGTTGCCATAGTTATTCGAGAGATGATGCACTTGGACCATGATTCCTCGACCAGTTACTCAATGCATTTAACACTTGGGATATGATCCAGGGCCCAATGCAG
Source organism: Pinus taeda (assembly GCA_000404065.3). NCBI lineage: Eukaryota > Viridiplantae > Streptophyta > Pinopsida > Pinales > Pinaceae > Pinus > Pinus taeda. The sequence continues at coordinate 101,880 of APFE031129427.1, forward strand.
GTTGTGTCTTTCCTAGGGAAACATGGGAGGGAAACTTGGAGACCCATGAGACCCATTTTGGAGCCCCAAGCCCAAATAAGGGTCCCAAAGATGTTTTGTAGCAAAATGAGGAGTTGATCCTCTTCACCATGATTTTAGAGGCTCTCTATGGAAATTCTAGCACAAGAGGCCTCAATGCTAGCCTTGGAGAGAACTTCGCTTACATGACGTCAGCCCTACGTGTGCTAGAGAGATAAAATATGTTTATTTGTTAAGCTATCTTGGTTGGCTTGTCACCAAGGGTCTTTCACATCATTTGTTATGTTTTAGGGGCTTTGTCATTAAGAAATCGAATGGATAACTATTAAACACACATGGTCAGCAACATAATCTGAAAGACAAAACATGAGAAATACATTTTTATTAACAAGAGATATACATTTATAGTACATGGTTTGACTGTTGGGTTTCACATCCCAAGGTCTCTTGGGCTCCTTTTGTCTATTCGGCTTCCACACTAACCCATTGAGGATTAAGTGTCCAACATTCCCCCCACTTAATCCGAAGGGTTATGTATGAGTCCAAGAAGGGAGCTGTAATACAAAATGTGCAAAAATGCATGGCAGCACTACGCTGAATGTGCTCTCTGAAATGGTGGTATAAAGGGCGGTGGTTTAAGGATGACCACCAACACTGGAATGCTTAGTGTAGTTCTCGGAACTCTTCCAAAACTGGCAAGAAGCTGAAGTCTTCTGCTAGAGGAAGTGCTCCTATTGTTTTGAAGAGGGAAACCTTCAACCAATAAAGGGAGGTCTCACCCCGCATAAAAGGGAGAACTTCAACTTGAAAAGGGAAGTCTCAACCTGTGATGGTTTAAGGATGACCAACAACTTTGGAATGCTTAATGCAATTGTTGGAACTCTTCCAAAGTTGGCAAGAAGATGAAGTCTTTTGCTAGAGGAAGTGTTCTCAATTTTGTTCCTGGAATTCTTCCGAAACTGGCAAGAAGCTAAAGTCTTCTACTAGAAGAAGTGTCCCAGATTCTTTGAAGAGACATTACCAAATGAAGGCATGCTCAAGGGCATCTTTGTCTCTGGCTACAACTCTGAATTTGGTGTGACAGGTTGTGACTCAGGCTCGCTTGATGTGGCTTTGAAGCTTGTAGATGACCATCATTTCCCCCCTGTCAGATATAAGGTGAGATGATGGAGAAAACTCAACTACAAGACTGTTCAATACTCTGGAACAAGTTCTGACATCTGATTGGAATATCTTCTTGGCTGTTGATGCCTATTGCCAAGAAGCAATCCATCCAAGATGAATCTTTGTTCTTGCAGGACATTTGTTTTTGAAGCATCTGTGTGAAGAATGGGTGGTTTTATGACAATGCTTACGTGGATGAAGATCAAAACAATGATCTTTCAAATGGCCAACTCGGTCATGGTGTTGGCATTTCACAATCTGCTGCTGTTGTTGTTGTTGTGGAAGAGGGGCAGAATCTGGAACAGCTGGATGTGAATTGTCATGAAGGAATCCAGCACTCTGAAATTGAATGGGCTTTGAGTAGTCTGGAATATGAAAGGACAAGTCCTTCTCATATCCAAGACTGGTTCTATGCTTGTTGTGGATAAGCTGTTCCCAAGGTCTGATGATGGGCTGATGATGGGCTTGGGAAGTGCAGACTGAGTTTCTGCATCTGCATGTACAACTGCTGCTTTATTGGGTACTAAATCTGAACCAATTGTAACATTATTGACTTGCTTCTGATGGGTTGCAGTCTCAATGTTCTAAACAAAAACATGTTCAAAATGACTCCTCTGTTTTAATTCTTCTTGTTGTAGCTGAGATTTGAGCTGCAAAAAATCAATTTTCTCTTGTGCATTTTGTAGACAGACCTGAATGTCTGTGAGAGAAACTTTGCTGACTTTTAATATATCATGATTAGTAGACAATATCAGAGCTTTAAGGAACTCTAATACTTCATTGATTCTGGCCATTTTTTCTTCAATGTCTGATTTACACCATAAAAACTGATCACAACTACTACTCAATGCAGAAAAGTAATACCCACTCACAGTACACAGCAATATCCTTTATAAATGTGCAACAAATGAATCAAGGAATCAATGCATATATATGTAGACAGAAACTATAATGAGTTTTAAATACAATGCCACCACTAGGCAACAACAACTGCAAATTTGTTTGGATCCTTCAAATAATCCTTCACTTTCTCGGCGAGTGGAAAAGAATAGTCAAGTTCAATAGCCGTTGCTAATACATTCTTGTAACCATTGATGATAGCATGTGGAACAACCTCGAAACCTTGGAGTGAAACTTTGTTACAAGTTTTTCCAAAACAAGTGCTTACAACATCATCATTTTCTTCATATAAAATAAGCAAGACTGCAGTGAATAGCAACACTCAAAAAAACACGCAAAAACTTAGCACATTTAGGAAGACATCTCTCTCAGCCCTTATAGAAAATAATCATCTTTTCTCCACAAAATGAAACTATTGATCTTCAATTCAGCGGCGAGCAATGAATTAGCTTGCTCGAGATGTAAGAGGCCAAATAGTGATAATATATATATATATATATATATATATATATATATATATATATATATATATATATATAATATATTATAATATTTATTTATTATTTATTTATTTTGGATATCATGAAGTTTGACATCAAATGACCAAGGCTGGAAATTAGAAACAACTTTTTCTTCATTTACTCCCTTGAGAAATAGATATACCTTTTGTTGAATAGAAAGGAACATCAACTGCATGCGTTTAACAATAAGCACAGACATAAACATCCGCCATATAGAATCATCAATTAAAGAGTGACAGGATCTTCATTTTTCCCATCTCCTCCCTATCATTCCATTTACCTCGGGAATGAGAGCAACAATGTCTTGGGCGAGGGCCAATACCTGCGTTGATATGCCAAGAAGAAAATTACACCACATTTCACACGCCAACTCATTGCATTTTCTCAATTCAACAATAAGACAACTCGTAAGCTCCTGCTACACTACCACTACTTGCTTGCATTTTAACATGTATTTTCCTTCAACAATAAGATGGAATCCTCTTGTTGGGCAAAGTAAGAAGCTATGTGGATTGAGCCCGTGTCGTTTTGGGCTATTGAAGTTGCTGCCTCTTCAAAGTAAAGGCCATGGAACACATGGAGATGCTGTCGTTCGTTGTTCTGCTAATCCTGGAAATCGATCTACTGCTGAAATTAATACTGCAGCAAAGATAAGAAGTGAAGTCCTTTCTCCATTCTGGACTGTCAAGATGTTTTTCTATCTTGCATTTATATCCAGTGGTGGTCTTGGAGGCCTGATTGTCATAACTTGCTTGATTGCTGCACTAAGAAATGCTCCAAATGCAGATCTAGCTCCAGAGATCCTCAAGGGGTTGGGTATTGACTTGACTGCAGTTGCCTTGTTCGCCTTTCTCTACACAAGGGAACTAAAGGCTCAGAATGCACAACTAGCAAAGCTCCCAAAGGAAGAAACCCTTGCTAATCCGAAGTTAGAGGTAAATGGGAAGGAGGTAGTTCCTATCAGCAAGTTAAGAGGATTTTCCCGTCTCATTATTGTTGCTGGACCTGCTGCCTTCATTGAAGATGCCTTTAGAGTGAGTGATCCTTTCACCGAGGATTTATTCGATCAAGGAGTGAGGGTGCTCTGTATTGCCACTGATGGTTTGGCACCCAACTTACTGGCCTTAAATGTAGATTCTAATTCAACTGACGAAAACGATGATGAACAACTACGTTCTGTTAGTAGAAGAAAAAGCCTATGGAAGTTGATGCCCATTTATACTTCGGAATGAGTACTGAGAGTATACAACCGTGCCACGAATGTAATAAATACCACCAGGCTTCCGTTGTGCAGGATATCATTCAACATAAATCAGGAATACGAAGGAGCAGCGTAAAGGTCGGCGCATAGAGAGGAAATTGCTCATCATTTTATTCCAATTGATGCGTTTTTTCTGAAACAAATCTCTGCTCATACTCAAAGCTGTGATCACCCGTCTAATATTTTCCTCCTCGAACCTCTCGCAGGACCAATACTAGGCATCCAACGCAGGAACGTTACCTACATAAATAATGCGAGTTCAATGAAATTTATAATGGAGAAGCAGCACAGTTGCCTAGTCGTCGATATGAAAACGCACTTAGGCATCAACAGGTTTAGAGTGATGACAGAAATTGGCTGTTGGAGAATGTATGGAGTGCAGGTCTGGCAAGGGTCAGTGTTGGTATTTCTTAAGTGCGCACAGATTAACTGCAACGAAATTACCAACGTTTCTATTGCTTAAATAAAGCAGAGGCTTAGAGAGGTAGACAGAGAATCCACATACCTGTCAGAACGATTTATTTTTTGCACAGAAAGGGCATATAAAAAATGGCTCAAAGTAATTATGCAGGGCAAGAATACGCCTGCTGTGATACCGTGTTAAACACACATGGTCAGCAACATAATCTGAAAGATAAAACATGAGAAATACATTTTTATTAACAACAGATGTACATTTATAGTACATGGTTTGACCATCGGGTTTCACATCCCAAGGTCTTTTGGACTCCTTTTGTCTATTCGGTTTCCACACTAACCCATTGAGGATTAGGTGTCCAATAATAACACGTGTATAAATAGATGAGACCTATTCTCATTTGAAATCATCACTCCTTGGATTTTTGGCCTCATTGGCAATTTTGGACCTGTAATTTTGGAAAGGATCATTGGTTAATAGATGCATTTTGATGTGTGGATAAATTTTGTCTTATTTTTTGAGCTTCGATGTGGCATTGTTATGGATGGAAATACTCTTCACTATCTTGTAAGTGCTCTTTTATGATGAATTTCTGATTTTCGCTAATGTCTAATGCATGGAATAACGTCTCATGATTATTAATGTGCCTTAATTGTTGAAGTATTGTTTCAAATTGTAACTATTGGGAATTTTGCATGTGTTACTCATTTGATAGTGAATGATTGAATGTTCCTTGGGCATTATTGCATTTTATCCTTGAAACTCCATTAATAAGTGTCTAAGAGGTATAAATACCTAAAGGGTAAGTGAAAGTTTGTTCCTTTAGCACTCCTTGAGGAGCGAATTGCACATATCAACATCATTCATGATCTCAAACCTCCCAAGGGTCTAGGCACTGGGCAAATTTCCGTGGTGGTCACCAAAAACTCAAATTATCGCTCTTTTAACATATATTTTTCGTCCTCTTACAGATAAGGAGGCCCTATGTTAAAATTGGCAACTAGGACCAAATTCCACCTTAGAACAACTCATATGATGGAGATGATTATTGCATTGGATTCCTCTTTTCGAGAGGTCCAATTTTGATATAAAGATCGTCTCATTATGACAAGCAGAAATGGAATTTTGATTTTATCCTCCATCATGCACAAATTTTCAAGGTCAGCCTTAGTCAAATGTAGGCACAGAAGCCCAATGGATGTGTCTCCTCACCCTCAACAAAATGTATAAATAGGAGTGACTTCTCTCCTCATTTGGACATTATTCATCTTTTCACATATCTCTCTCTCTCCTCTCTTGCTTGGTTCGTACAGCTTGGAGGTAGCCTTCTCTATTTCGCACATGTGAAAGGAGGACAAATCTTTGAGTTAGTTTGCTCGCCAAAAATTTCAGGAAACAAGACAACATTGATGAGGGTGCCTTTGACCATCATTGACTGCATTTTCTTGGGCATAATTTCGATTTTTGGAGGTCACATTCATTGGCACAAAACTCGAGGTGATTGGGATAGTTTGACTGGTTTGACTTCAATGTTGGCTTAGATTTGATTATAGAATTTACTACAGTGTTTTCTCTCTCCTTTGACTAGTTTGACTGAATTGTTTTGGGTTGACTTTGACCCTCTTGGAAGGCCGAATTTATCTACTATTGACCGAGCTGCTTGGAGGACATTTTGGAGCTACTTTGACCATTGTTGACTTTTTGGTTAGGGCTGCAGTTGACTGCTGATTTGACAGGATTGTTTTGGGCAACAATAATTTGATATTTGTACTCTCTCTCCACTAAACTATTAAAGAATAATAAGAAGATTTGATGAAAGGGTTTCTCCACATTGAGGTTTTTTTTCTGGCATCCGCCACATCTTGTGTCCTCTTGTCTTGGCTTGTCTTCTACACATGTTTTTATGTTCTATCTGCATTTACTGTCAATGTGTTTAAATTAATGTGATTGCTACTGGATATAATTGGAAATTATCATTGGGCTGATAAGGAACATTGAAGTAAATTGTGCTAAAGCATTAAACATACCATTGTCATCTAAAATTAACATGGTATTAGAGCTCCTCAGGTGAAGACAAAGCCCAAGCAAGAGCGAGGAAAATCAATCACTAAGGGAAGTTGTTGGAAAAGGATTTGGAACTAGTCTCAATGTCGACTACAACTTTCTTCAAATCCGAGGACAAGCTTAAGGACAAATCCGACTATCATGCATGGAAGATGACTCTAGACTTGACATTGGAAGAAAAAGATCCCATGGGCTATGTCAAGGGAAGGAAGGAAGCGTCCTTGCTTCAATGAGAGGGAACTTGCCTTATTGCCTTTTGAAGATGATGACAATGCTTGTAGTCTTCAAGATACTTTGACTTCTCTGTGGTGAATGAGTGCAGATCAGAAATGCTTCTAGGGTTTCAACATTCTCCAAGATGATGTGATCTTAGTCCTAGAAATGATTCTCTTGATTGTCTATACTTTGGGCTACCTTGCATTGTAGATCTCTTCAACTTGATGAGGGTCTTTGAGGTCTTTTAATGATGACTTAGAGGATCTGAAACTTTTGTTGGTGTAGACTTCTTCGCCGATCTAGGGTTTGATACTTTGATGTAGATCTTGACGTTTGCTTTGGTATTCTTTGTCTCGCTTTGATGCCTTTTCTTGACTCTAGCACCTTAGCTTTGATACCATGTTGAGAAATCTAGGGCATCATGATTATGTGATTTCTCTTCTATTAGTAATTGCTTGTGAGTGCTTTTTACCTCTTTAGATTAGGATCTTCTTTACTGAAGTTATTAATGTTCTTCATCAAATAACTACCAGTGCATGACCATAAATAGACAAGAGATATAGAATGTAGGCTATGAGCTGAGGCCAAAACCTCTCACTCTCTGAGAGGAAAACCTGCAAAAATTCTTCTAATAAAGATTCCAATTGACGAATATCAAGACCAAGATCCTTGACCTATTAGCCACTCCAAGACCAAGACACTAGTTCTCTGTCTTTTTGCTCTTTTCTTCTTCTTGACTCCTTCTCCTCTTCGACCTTCATAACACTAAGATCATCTCCTCAACGAACGATAGATACACTAGAGATAGCACTGAAACATGTCAATGTAATGTCACCAAAATGTGACCACTGTAGCAACACCGAAACACTGTGATAGATCTTAGAATTGTAGCTCCTTCATAGCACCACATAGTGATCTCCATAATAGCACCGAGTTGTGGCTTCTTCAAAGGACCGAACTGTAGTATGTATACCTCTATCAAACGACATTCCTTTGTTGTAGCACCAAGACCCTTATCTCATGAAATCAAACTTCTGTTTAGCTCTAAAAGGACCCTCGCTGTTCCTCCATTTACTATTCGAGTTCCTTCTTGACATGCAACTTTGTCCCTTCCTTTTTCACTGTAACTGTGATCCGAATTTCAGAGAGATCCGAGCCTTACTAACAGTGATCAACCCTAAACAAAACCTCGCTATCCCTTCCTGTTAAAATTGGCAACTAGGGCCAAACTCCATGTGGGTCATCTTATTTATAGCAACTGATATTTTTCTAAGATTCCTCTCTTCAAGAGGTGTAGGATTGATCTAAAGAGCATCCGATTCTGACATTTATTTATGGAGATATGAATTTATTTATATTATTTGACAATTTGTCAAGGTCGGCCAACAACCAAATAACCCCCAGCTCAACCTCAACGTTGCATTTAAATAGAGGAGGCCTCAAGTCATTTGACACATCACTCGATTTCTCTCTCCACTCATTTGGGTTTGTCCTCTCTCAAAGAGGAAGTGGTGGAAAGAAAGGTCAAGAGGGAGACCTAGCTACAGTCTTGAAGGTAGTCCTAGCAGCAGGAGAGCCCTAGCCGCAGATTGAAGGGAGATCTAGCCATAGTCAAGTGATGCCCTAATCTATGTCCAAGAGGCTCTTATACGCAACAAAAGGAGCCCTTTATCCGCAATCAAGAGATGCCCTAATACATAGTTAAAATATGCCCTCATATGCAGCTAAGGAAGATCCTAAGATGCAACTAAAGGAGAGCCTAAGCCGCAACAAAAGGAACGCTAGCCACAGCAAGAGAAGGAGCCTTAAGGCAAGGAGAAGGGTCTCTGTTTTAGGACCGAAGGTTAGGCCAACTTCAACGAAGAAGGGAAGGTCGTTAGGGTCATTCTCTTGACTATTTTGAAGTGCACATGAACCTGCATTAAGGCCACATTACAGGAGTTTACTTTTGGGCTGTTTGTAAGGGCATTTGTGGCAAGGTTCATTTCTGTCTTGAGCAACGGATTGCACATAAGGCATTATGAATGGATTGAGCCCTTTTAGTGGGCTGTTGGGTGAATATAGGGGCTGGTTCTAGCCTCATATTCCAGCATATGACAACAGCTAGGAAGGGAGACATATCGCAATCTATTATGCCTGATCAAGAGGTTGTTTTGAAGCCTAGGAGAAGGTTAAAGGGTAGCATATAGTTGGAGGGATTGTGTGAAGGAAAGCCGCAGTCAATAGGTGGGCTGTTGGGTGTGTTTAGGGTGCTGTAGCAGACAGTGTTTGTGCCCTAACCAGTAACCAGGTTTGCCAAGAAAAGGCACCAGTCGTTGAAGCATGTAAAAGGTGCCAGATTTGTAGCTTTGACATAACCAATGATGCAGCGAAGGAAGGAGGGTCTTATGGAAGGAAAGTCACAGTATTCTGAGTGATTGGTTGAGTTGTTCTAGGGCTATCATCTGCTGTATAGAAATCTTTAGTGCTTGGTGTTAGGATTGCATCCTCATTGTGTCATCTTCATGGTGAAGATCTTTGATGTCTGATCTCCTATTTGCAGAAGATGGGATTCGTCAACAGTGATGTAGATTCTAATCTCTACTATCTTGTCGTAGAGAATGAGCCTCTAATCTTGGTGTTATATGTGGATGATCTTTTCTTGACAGGATCATCTAGACTCATCAAAGACTACAAGAAGAACCTAGCCACATAATTCAACATGAAGGATTTGGGACAAATGCATTACTGCCTGGGGTTGGAAGTTTGGTAGCAGAAGGGTGAGATCTTCCTTGGACAAGGGAGATATGCTACAGAGATCTTGAAAATATTCAAGATGCGGGACTATAGACCTATGGCTAGTCCAATGATCACCAACTGGAAGAAGATTGATGCATCAGAAGATAAAGATGTCGATCCCACCTTGTACAGGCAACGTATAGGGTCCTTGATGTATCTGGTCAATACCAGACCAGACATTTGTTACGCTGTCAACACCCTTAGTCAGTTCATGGTGGAACCCAAGAGGGCGCACTGGGCAACAACCATGTTCTCAGGTATATACAAGGAACAATCGAGCATGGACTATTTTACACCCAAGGCAATGACATCAGGCTGAGTGGGTTCACTAACGTAGATTCGGCTGGAAGTCAGTAGATTGGAAAAGTACAACTGGGTACTGTTTCAACATTGGATTAGGAATGACCAACTGGTGTAGTAGAAAACAAAAATATGTGGCTTTGAGCTCAGCTGAAGCAGAATATATGGCAGCTATAACAACTTTGTGTGAAGCCATATGGCTTAGGAAATTGCTTGTGAATCTCTTTAGGAGAAGCATGGAAGCGACTAGGATATTGTGTGATAATCAGAGTTGCATCAAGCTTTCTAAGAATCCAATATTTCATGATCGGTCGAAACACATTGATATCAGGTGTCACTTTGTGAGAGATTATGTCCAACAAGGGGCAGTGCAGTTGAGGTACACCAACAGGAGAACAGGTGGCAGATATCCTCACCAAGTCTCTAGGAAGAACAAAGTTTGTTTATTTCAGGGAGAAGATGTGGATGGTGAAGAATCCATTTCAGTAGTAGAAATGGATAGTATCGGGAGTTGCAGTGCAGTGGTTAGCAGTGGCAGTGCTATGGGCAACATGATGCAAAATATTTAGAGGGAGCTACAATACAGGTGTAGCAGTGATAGCTGCAGTGTCATGGGCAATAATACGGGTTGCAACAGTGCAATGGATGAGGGGCAGAGGACTGATGCCATGGACCAGTGTGGTGCTTCTATTGGGAAGCACTGCTATAGCTAATTCCTCGCTAAGAGGGAGTGTTGATTTTGGGTAGCATCAGATGTGCTCTAGCTTCAAAATTTTGTGGAGGGGCTAGAATACATGAGATCTCCAAGGCCCAAAAATTGTTTGGAGAAATTCCACCTGGATGAGGAGTTATTCAAATAATTAATATTTTTAAGGGGTTCCTAAGTCTAAACTTAGGAAAATAAAAATATTAATGGGTATTAATAAAGATAAGGGCGAGAAGCTTCTAAGAGACGAGGATCAAGTATGTTTTAATCTTAGCTGTTGATTAGAGACTTAATCTCAGCTGTTGATTCATTAATAGGAAAAGTATAAGAGAAGACTCGAGGATCATTTGGAGACACACCAATAGACACTCAGTATCCCAAGGAAAATCGATTCCCAAAGAGAAGGAGATCAATTTTAGAGGTAGATTTTAAGGGTGGAGGAAGAGGAGGGAATCAACAGTAGTCAGTGACTGAGGAGGAGGTGACACAGGGCTATCAAGAGACAATGCAGAGGGAAGATGCAATTCTCACACAAGCTGACGTAGAGGGAATCAGAGTGACTCAGGGTGACGCAAAAGTGGGAGAAGGGTCTCCAGGGTGTCAGAAAGTTTCTATGAGAGGGATGAACTTTGCCTCAGGTGTTTTCTCTCAATAGTGTCTCAGTTTCTCTGTAAAATCATTCCTTGTAAAGCGATTGTTGTTGAAGATTAATAAACCCTCATTTGCTGCACCAATTTTCTGACATTGGGTTTTTTTGGGGACAATTGTCCAAAAACAACTGTGTTGATGTGATTTGTTCTTGTGCTTGTATTTTCTCTATGTAATTATGTGATAACTGCAGTAGCATTTATTTTAATGTTTACTAAAGGGATTTCGTAAATAACTTATTATGAGAAATAAGTAGGTGAAATAAATCAGTTGCTGCAATAGAATTTCATATTTGGAAATTTTCACAAGATGTAACCTTGGTTGAAATTCTAATAGCCAATTCTTATACCTCTAGAGTTTGGGGTATAAAGCGTTTGGGCTACCCCACTTTGATCCCGTGCTTTTATCGACGCCACGTGAGCCTGCTCACAATAGCTCGACTAGAGACCTCCCAGGCATCTCCTTTCCATGCGTTGCTTGGGCTTCTACTTGTCCACTTATTATTGTCACTTTAGGCCCCACTAATTCTTATCTCCTTTACACGTAAGATGGAGCTCACTTAAAGCTACTTGCCCCCCAATGGCACATGCTCGGTCCACTGTGTTGCCTCCATGTTAGCCCAGTTCCTCAAGCCCGACTTGTTTCAAAATATATATTTAACTGGGCTTTTGGGCTATCTCTATTCCAGGCAAGAAAACATTTCCCGTTAACCGTCGCCAACTTTCCTCTATTAGATAACTGATCTTGGAGTTTGGTGCCCATCCTCGTCAATGACAACTAGTTATTTAAAACACCACCTGGGTAACGGGACCCGCGGGACGAGAATATTTCTGTCGATTACCATGCCGCTCTCTTCTGTCTAATGACATATTTCGAGCCGAATGCACGACTTGACAACCATATGTGTATTTCAAGTTCTTCCGGGCATTCTACCTTTCGGGTACTCCTTTGTCGACTTCTTCTTCTACTCGATTAAGTAATGGCTTCCTCCAGGTTTGCTCTATGCCTCTCATTTGTGCTTCCTTACTTGGCTTATCAAAGCCTCATGTCCTAGGTCTCTCCTCTTTGTCTTGTGCCAATCATCCTTCATTGCGTACTTTCTCTACCATTATAACTCAACCTCCAGGATAACCTCTGTGAGCTCCTGTAATCACGCCTCACGCATCTGCTGCACACTCTAACCCTGCAAGAACGCGATCCCTCCTAAGCTTGACCTCAGTCAACTTGGACTCCCTTGGCAATTATAAGATTTTAAAATTAATTCACACATTAGCAATGTTTGCATCAACAAAAAGAGGTTCGGTATTCAATTCATAACAAAGTATTCTAATGCATTATTTGCAATAAGTTACAAAAGCCCTCTTTCGGCCTTATTGCATCAATTGATCCTTCTCGGACTTATGGCCATGCACGGCCTCTATCCTCTCTCGAGACTCCCTCTCTGTGATGCTCTATATGATTCTCTGATTGCCCTCTTTTAATTTTAAAATATACAAAAAGGGTCTTGAAGCAAAATTGGTTCAGATCCACAATTTACTCAATAAATAAATTCCTAAATATCCTCTAGATTCACAAAATCCTCTCAGAAACCAATCTGGCTCTAAAATCTCTCTAACACTCTCAACTTCCTGAGACTTCTTCTTAGAAGAAAATCTCTTTCTAAACCAATTACGTTAATATTAGAAAATTATCAAAAACATAGGAAATTACGAATAATTGTCATTTAGGGAACCAACTCCCTTAGTAAATGAATAACCCTTATCTCTAGTCAAAATGGATTTTTGACTTGGAAGCAGGATGCTCCTACATCAGACTCCCAAGATGAAAAAGATTCATGGTTTCCTGACGATGTGTTTTCATGGCTGGTTGAAATCCTCCCGGATCCCAAACTTTATGTTGCAATTGGTCATTTGCTATGTCGTGCTGTTGTTGCTTTGCTGTTATCTCTTTCATTCTTCCAGGTTTCCAGATTTTGTGTTGTAGTTCTCCTCGTTCCTTACATATGTAAACTCATTCAGTCCAATGCAACCTACTGTCCATCTTCCTCCTTTCTGTAATATGCCTCTTTTGAGGCACCCTCATCATCAGCGTCTTCATTTCCTCAATTTCTATGTCCAGTTGGTCCTCTGGCTGGTACATTCTTTGCAAACTCTTGTTGCTCTCTTGCTGCATCCCGCTGTCGCTGATGTTCTTCAATAGTTCTTGATGACTTTCACAAGGAATTTGTAATGTTGCTGTCATTTCCAGCTCCTTATATTTCTGCTCAACAACACTATGTGTCCACTTTTGCATATCTTTGAGCTGCAATTTCAGGTTTTCTGCTCATTCCAACAACTTCATATTTTGTATCTTGTTAAAATGACAAATCTGCCATAAACAATTCATCCCTTTGTGCATGGTTTCCTCCATAGTTTTGTTCGATTCTCTTGTTGGCATTTCCTTTCTCACAAGTTCCATGCTTGCTTCTCTATAAACCTGCATAGCTTCTTCCAAAGTTCCTGTTACTTCATCAACTGAAGCATCTTCAAGCCAACACATTGTTTCCTACATATCCTCATTCTCTTGAAAGTTTCCACTATTTGTAGCTGCATATCCTTTCAATGTCGTCTCCTTGATAGAAATTTGAATCTTCCTATCTTTCCATTCTTTATTACTTGCAGGCATAGAAAACATGTTAGTTTTAAAAGCATGAGACTTTAGAGCCTCTGTAGATGCTTCATACATCTCCACCTCATGCAACACTTCATTCATTAGATCTCCATCTGCTTCTTTCACTATAACGACATCTTTCTCAACATGTTCAATGGCTGGATGTACATACTGAATTGAAACTTCATCAATTTCATCAAAAACTAAATATTTCTTTGTTTCAGGCAATGAAACATGAATCTTCGATCACTTGCAATTAATCACGAGTCAAACTCTGCTCTTCTCTCAAATGATCCGATTCAACTCTGGGCGAGTCAAACTTGCGATGACTGAGTTTGACTCGTGCTCAACGTGAGTTTGACTTGTGACTCACCGATTAATTGCGATTTAAGCAACTGCGGCTATTTTCAACCCTCAACTCGGTTAGCATAGGTCTTAACTTTTAGGGTTTCCATGTTTTTCACTACGGAGTTTAGTTAGGTTAAAAATTAAAAATCGGTCCATAATTGACTTCTCACTGCTTAGGCCTACAACTCGTAAGTCGAGAAGGTAATAGAGGCATGGTTTCAGTTTCAATTTACTCCACGTAATAGAGTTGTATTGTAATAGAGGAGTAATGTGTAGTGTGCTCCAGTGTAGCTTCAGCATGTGCTCTGTCAGATATTTCAGTAGCAAATAATTATCATATCATTTTAGTAGCAAACAAGAGATTTCAGTTACTGCTTTTTTACTGATTAGTACACAGTATTTTATAAACTTTTAGAAGTAGATGTTTCTGGTTCTATGTAGTCACAGGTTAGGAGTCACGACCTTGTACTTTGGATCATGTTTGGAATGATAACATATAGGAGATACTTATTCATTCATGATATTTGGACATCTATGGATATTATGCATTGTTTGGACATGGCTTTATTGAATATCAATGAAAAATGTTTGTTCTTAATTCAATATATGTGTATTTCTTAATTTATTGAATTCATCGATTTTTTCCCAAATTTTCCTCGGTCCGATTAAAACTCTTCGCTCTTTTGTCTCGTCGATTTATTGCCGATTCTGAGTCTGGTAACATTGGTTTCAAGCATCTCATCCAAAAACATAATTTTTTTTACTTTTGGCTTTTCTTTCATGACTGTATTTATCCGCTTCATACAATCTCCACCTTGATCTCTTCGAAGAGTACTCAGTGACTGTTCTTCATCCTTGTATAGAACAAAATTAACATTTTGTTCATCATCTGCAACAATTCTTGCATTCTCACACTAATTATCAGATTTGAAAACATGACTTTCTAGCCTCAATTGATGTCTCTATCCTCATTTGATTATGCTCAAAAGGTCTCTTCTCAACATCTTCATCACTTTTCCTTTCTCCAAGGATTGATCCCTGCTCTGGTTCACAATCGTGAACTTCCTCCTTACACTCAACTTCTTTGAGCTTTCTTCTTGTCCTAGCACACATCCTGTGCTTCAACTCTATTTGTAATGAAGGTCATCTCACCTTCTTCTTCTTCATTAACGAACCATATCTCTGATCTGCCTGTAGCAATTGCTTCAAATGATTGAATTAAGCTTTCAACTCAATTATTTCCCTCTTAAATTCCTCAGCACTCATGATCCTTATCTTAGTTGCTTTGGCATTTTCCTTTATATGATTGTGTCTTCTCCTCTTTGAATTCTTCACATAACCATCGGTGGCCATGTGTCCTTCCTCTGTGCACTCTCCTTGTTCACTTTTGAGCTGCAACAAGCCTTCTCTACCCTTTAACAAGTCTGCCACTTGTTACATTACCAAGTCCTACCCTTGGTAACTTCTTTCTTCTCTTCCTCTTGACAGTTCTACCCACACTTCATTGTGGAACTGACCTCAACAAGATCTATCCAACCTCTTTTTGTTGGAAGTTGTCCTCTTCTTTTCTTAGAGCACGTCTGCTACTCAACTTTCGAAGTTGTCAAGCTTTTGCAATTTCAACTACTCACTCTCCTCTCTTCTCTATTACTATCTTACTTCAACAATTTCATCCTGTTGTTGGGTTCTGTCACAATCTCTTGCTGCTCCCTTTTTCCTTGTAATACATTCACTTGCTATATGAATGCTACCTCCCCTCAGTTTGCTACCTGCAAACACAATTCTTCTTAAAAACATCACACTTTACCTATGCCAAGATATCCCTCAATCTATTTCACTGAATCTTCTCTTTTTGCATCTCTATTCTTCCAGAAGCCTTTTGTCTGCTCCTCTATTCTCCCACTTTCAACCTCTCTACTTTGAGGTTTATAGAGCATTCTTGCTCTGATACCACTTTGATGCAAGTTCAATTAGAGACCTGCTACATACCTCTCTACGCCAAACCCAGAGTGTGCAAAATCCACTCTCGGTGCTTCCTTCAACTTGCATAGATCGGGATATAATCCCTTTTTAGAACCTCCATAGAATCATGACTGTGGAATAGGTTTCAAGCCACCACACAGACCTTTGTATAACATAGAACCACCGTGGCCAACTATGAACTATATGCGCTCAAGGAAGGAGGGACGAGTCCCTTTATAAAACCATTGGTTCAGGTCTTAGCATGATCCCTCTCATCGCTATAAGCGGCCAAATCCATATTATAGCTTCGAGTCCTAAAATTCCTTTCCAACAACGTGTCAGTCCAAACCCCTTTTCTTTATACAAATAGCCACTAGAGCCAAGATTAAGGCATAACACTACAACCGCAATATGACGTGACCAACACTGTGACCAACTGCCAATGCTCGACTTGGTCCTCATATATTGTGCGCGTTCATAATTCTTCCGGGTTGACTCACCTGGATACTCTGCCCATTGACTACCACGTAAGCCTTGTCTCGTAAGCCTGCTACTTCTCCTTTAACACGTAAGCCTACTTAAAACTCTAATAGCCAATTCTTATACCTCCGGGTATAAAGCCTCTGCGCTGACCCACTTTGATATCGTGATTTTATCGATGCCAAGTGGCTCGCTCACAATAGCCGACTCGATGGATAGAATGATTACAAAAATCTCCGGGCTAGAGACCTCCTGGGCATCTCCTTTCCATGTGCTGCTTGGACTTCTACGTGTCCACTTATTATTGTCACTTTAGGCCCCACTAATTCTTACCTCCTTTACACGTAAGCTAGAGCTCACTTAAAGCCACTTGCCTGCTAATGACATGCTCTCGGTCGACTGTGTTGCCTCCACCTGGTTCCTCGAGCCCAACTTGTTTTAAAATATATATTTAACTGGGCTTTCGAGCTTTCTTTGTTTTGGGCAACAGAACAATTCCCGTTAACTTCCGCCAACTTTCTTTCGTTAGATAACTGATCTTGGATTCTAGTGCTCGTCTTCGTCAATGCTCGCTCTTTATTTAAATGGCCATCGGGGTAAAAGGACCCGAGGGACTGGAATCTTTCCATCGATTACCATGCCTGTCTCTTCTGTCTAAAAACATATTTCGGGCCCGAATGCCCGACTTGATAGCCAAATGTGCATTTCAAGTTCTTTCGGGCATTCTACCTTTCAGGTACTCCTCTGTTTGTTGAAATATGTAACTAGGTTCGGTTTTCATAATGACATATGTAATTATGATTTTATGTATTTAATGAAAAGAGAAAAATACATTTATTATTTTTATTCTTTAGGCATGGGTTTCATGCTCAAGGGAAATATATTTTTAGGTTAAGCACCCATTGAGTGCTTCTAGGCATTGAGTCAAAAAGTCAATTGAGTCGTCGTCATGTATGAAAGACCATTTTGGCCATGTTACATATTGTAAAGAAAATTTATTTGAGTCAAAAGAAAGTCAAAAGACCCTCGAAAACCTCGTCATGGTGCAAAGGTCAAGTCGGCCTATGTGAACGAAGGGACAAGTTACCCTAAAGATAGCAATTTGTACCCCTCAAAAGCCTATAAATAAGAAGGAACTTGACCTCATTTGTACACACTCTCAAGCAGGTTCGTTCTCCTGAAGATAGAAGCTAGAAAAGGACAAAGAAGAAGACGAAGAACAAGATCGAAGTTTTTGGCCTCTCTCTCTCTCTCTCTTTTGTTAGGGTTTCTACAATTACTGGGCAAGACAAAATTCTGAAGTTGCATCGAAGTTGCATCAAAGTTGTGAAGCTACATCAAAGCTGTGAAGCTGCGTAGCTAGGTGAAAGTTGTGAAAGGTCAAAACTTTGAATCTGCTAGAGAGGTCGAAGTTGTAGCAGAATCCATTGGTCGAAGTTGCAGAAGAATTTGCTTGTGGTCGAAACTGTAGTAGTTGCTAAGGAACTGCTAGAAGGAAAGTTCGTCAAGGGACTTGGTCTTGGAGGGTCTTGGTCAAGGGTCATAGGTCTTCGAATTTGTCAATTGAAGATTCTATAAGAAGAGAAGAATTCTTGTGGGTTTTCCTCTCAAGTGGAGAGGTTTTGGCCCTTGCTGATTGCCTATATCTTGTGCCCTTTTTTCTCACTAGCCTTTATGGTTTGGCAGTTGTATGATGAAAAAACACAATAATAATTAAGGTGAAAAAGAATCTAATCAAGATAAGCAAAAACACATCACAAGCAGTTATCAACGTAAGAGAAATCACATAATTTAGCTGCCCCTAGATTTCTCAACATTGTCAACAACTTCTTTTGCTTGATTAAGTAATGGCTTCCTTTGACTTTGCTCTATAGCTATTGTTTGTGATCCCTTACTTGGCCTATCAAAGCCTTATGTCCTCTGTCTCTCCCAATGTTGCACGAAGCAAGGACGCTTTTTGGAAGAAGATCTGCACAAGTGTGGTTTCCCAAAAATCTAGGAAGCGAGGCTTCTCGGAAGCATCTACTATATATATATTTGCATTTATATTAAAAAAAACTTCCAAAATACCAAATTAGTTGTAGAAGACATGAAAACATGCATATTTTTACATAAATCAAGATAGATAGGGTATCCATTGTACATCAATGATTAATTATTCTAGCGCCAACCATTTAGAATCTAGATTCCTCTTCTCTTGTCTAGCCTTTGCCTCAAGGGATATTAGTCAACATTGTTGAATTTTGATCAAACGCCCTAATCCAAGCCTTGTAATATGGTAGAGAAAGCTTAACATGCTTGATCAATGATTTTGACTTCAGTGAAGGGTACATGTTTGCTAAGGGCATGACAAAGGAGTTCAACAATCAACAACACCAATACTAGGGTACATATTGGGCTTGGTGCTCTTGATTAAATGCCATTAACATGCCCTCATACATGATATAATCCAATGAAACGCCACAATCCCATTGATCCTAAAAAATGTTAAGCTTGCTAAATTTTGAATGGGATATGAAATTCTATTTTTCTCCATATCAAGTCTGATGAGGTTGGAACCATGCTCAAACATCCTGAGTAATTTCATGGTAATGTTAAAAATTTAAGTAAAAGTGATAAAAGTTCATTATCCTTTATCTTTTATTTTCTTCCTTTTACTTTAAGAATTTAACATTACCATTAGGGAGCATCAAGGGGCGTCTTGGGAGTATTTGGAAAGCATAGTTCCTCACATAATAGTTTGAAATTTCCCCAAAAAAACAAAAAAAGCCTCACGAAACTGTGTGAACCATCCAACTTCTCTTGGATTTGCTCGTAATCCGCGATGGATACACGCTCGAACTTCCACGGATCCATAGCTGATCCTTTCTGGATCTGCGGATTGGGTAGCTAAAACTACAGATCGGACCCCCATGGATCCAATTTTCCAGGAATCGCCAAAAAATGGTGGAATTGCGGATCCAATTTTCGGGTTTGCGGTTCCACTGGAGGATCGATTGATCCAGGTGGCTCTAGACACACTCACAATTTAACAAAAGTGACAATCTCCTTTATTTTCATTTTCATCCTTTTACTTAAATTCTTAACATTACCATGAAATGACTCAGGATGTCTGAGAGTGGTTCTAGCCTCATTGAACTTCATATGGAGAAAATAGAATTTCATATCCTATTCAAAATTCAGCGGACTTAACAATATTCAGGAATTCATGATCAATGGGATTGTGGCATTTCATTAGATTATATCATGCATGAGGGTATGTGATTAGTCGCCCTATATGTACCCTAGTGTTGGTGGTGTTAATTGTTGAACTCCTTTGTCATGCCCTTAGCAAAAAATTACCTTTCAGTCAAGTCAAAATCATCGATCAAGCATGTTAAGCTTTTTCTACCATATTTTAAGGCTTGGATTAGGTAGTTTGATCAAAATTGGGCAACGTTTACTCATATCCCTAAACAATTGAGGTAGAGGCAAAGGCTAGACAAGAAGAGAAGAATTTAGATTCTAGATGGTTGATGCTCGAATAATTAATCATTAATGTACAATGGATGCCATATCTATCTTGATTTATGTAAAAATATGCATGCTTCCATATCTTCTACAACTAATTTGGTATTTTGGATGTTTTTTTTAATATAAATGCAAAAAACGCCCTGCTTCGTGCAACATTGCGCCCAATGGTTAACATAATTGCATGCCGTTAAAACGAAACTGCCAACAAAATAACGTTACGCCAGCGTGCCCACAGGGTTTGACCCTAGGCGGATCCCATAATAGTCGTGGGCTGTTACAAATAGGCCAACGACCTATATGACTTGTAATCTCCACCCCAACATAAGTATTTAACCCAACATTTGTCATTCGTTGGGGGAGAGCGCTAAATGCAGAACCACGAATTGCAGATAGAACCAGAAGTATGCCTAGGCTAGGCACGATTTTCTAGACGAGAATATTCCAGCGGAAAATTCCCTGGAATATTCCACAGAATATTCCACGATGCAGTGAGGAATATAAAAAATTCACTGGAGGGCGATTTTTCACAGTGTCAGATTCATGCCAACTTTATGCTCAAAAGAACCAAAATTTCACAAGGAACGTGATGGTGTCATCTATTTCTACATCTAAGCAACCTAAATTTAGGTGGCCAATGGAAAAGAATCTTTGCAGAATCTTGTGGAATCTAAAATATTCCCTTGGATGTTGATTTTTGGTAGAGATATAATAATGCCGACTTTATAGTCATTTTTCATAGGATTCCGCAGGGAGCGCAGTAGTGCACTCATAATTTTCATCTGAGTAGCGGATTTTATGGCCATCTCCATGAAGGAATCTTTGGCGGAATCTTCAAGATTCCCGAGGGTCCAGATTTTGACGGTGTTAGAAAGGGGTCAAGTTTATAGTCCTTTGACACGATTTTGTGCCACAAATTCAGCAATGCAGTCCATTTCGTCAATTTGCATTTTCTCACCATCCTCGAAAGTGGAGGTATATGATGTAGTGTTGTCATGTCTTTCTTTTGATTTTCTGAGATGATGTTTTTGTTGTCGAGATCCTTGATATCATTATGTTGAGGGATTCTTGTATGCCACGTCATGTGAGAATTTATTAGCTTGTCATGCTCAAGGAGGGCCCATTTGAGTGAGAGTTCCTATAGGAGGATGTCTCCTGGAGAGACATGCCACTCTTGTTGAGGAATTTGCCCATATGAGTGAGAGTTTCTGAGAATGTTTCGTGGAGAGACATGCCACTCTGGTTGATGGAATTTATCCTTGTAATGACAAACAATATACTATGTACTCATCGTCATTTTACAGCATTCGATGAAGTGACCTCCCCACTCTTGACACCAGGGCCCAAAGACATAACCCACACTGGGTGAACTCCATTATCAATGTGTTTTGTGTACTTTGATTTGATGGTTGTCATTATGTTTCATCTTCCTTACAGTATCCACATGTGGCTTTTCTTACTATTTCATATGCAATTATGCTAACATCACAAAAGTAAAAAAAACTTAGTTAATTACGGTAGCTGAAGAGATTTGGATCATCGGTGGTGGATCCATATGGGACGCGGTTCTGCCTCCTGATCCTTGGGGGGGGGGGCAGTGCCTTGGGTGAAGGATACCCTTAGACAGAAACAACAATTGACATAATGGTAGTAGATATTCCGATTAAATGGGGAATCCTTCTTTTCAAAAAATTCTGGAGCAATTAGGGGTGATTTTCTCCGATGACAAGTCACAATTCAAAATTCCCATGGGAGAGAATTCTTATGTCATATTGTATCGACAACCTTCTACTAGATCTTTCATTATTCTCCATGGGGATTTTGATGATGAGTTATTGGAAGAAGAGTTTGGTGAATGGAAGATGTATATTGATGAGTCAAACTCTGATCCTGAAGATGAAGGTACATTGACTGTGTATTTTGATGGAGCTTGTTCAAAATCGGGGCAGGAGCTGTTATAGTTCTTATATCCCCATCCGCAAAGCATACTTTGTTTTCATTCCGCCTAGATTTTAAATGTACTAACAACATAACCGAATACAAAGCTTTTATCCTGGGATTGGAGGCCACGAAGTCTAAACAAATCCAAAAATTGATAGCTATTACACATTATAACAGACTGGCTTATGTGTGCAACTTCCTCATATTTCCTAGGGAATTCTAACTACTTCAAACCTCATCACATCAAGAAATAACCACTAAAATATATTCCCTCATAATTTGCTATGGTATTCTAACTAGGAGGCTTCACTCCTCATCACATCAAGAAAAAACCACTAAAATATCTTGACAATGTGAACAAAGAGTAAGTATGCTAGGCACCCTCGAAAAGGATGGTATCCAAAAGTGCAAAACCATTGGAAATTTGGCATTCAAAGTGCTAGGATGCTACATCTTAATCAGATTCAAACCACAGTTGTGAGTGATCAGCTTTGCTTCAATTTGTTATGTCTTGGAACATCTTTGTCCAACTTGACTATCTTCAGCAGGTTTTGACTAGCATTGAATTCTGCCTGAATTTGAATTTAAAGTTGATTTCTGCAATGGGATCCTGAATCTTCCCAGTAGCAGACTTTATGTTGATCTTATTTGAACCTTTTATTTGTCTGCTTTATTCTTGCTTCAACTATCATCCACTTTCAGAATATACAAGTTTAGGCACAATAAGTTTTTTATTGTAGAAGTGAAGATTTAAATTCGTCAAATACCTTCTCATGAAAATTCAAAGGGTGGTGCTTGCATGTGTGCGTTGAATGAGATTAAAATTTTAAACACCTTGCAGGTTTTGCGTTTAGTGCCTCATGAGACAGAAGGTGAACCATTAGAAGAGGCTCTTGCTCGTGTTCGGCGTTGTATTGGTGGTGGTGGCTCTCTGGAAAACAGTGAAGATGGTGATAGTGATCTTGAAGTTGTTTCAGATTCTGTTACAGTGAATCTCCGTTGTCCGGTAAGAAGTAAAATTCATCGAAATTATTCTTGACTATAATGAAAATTACATGCAGGAACCTCTTTAGAGAACATTTAATGAAAATATTTGTGGCTAAATTTTGAGGTCGGCTTCAAAACTTTAGTGTTGCAGAGGTATATATAGCTTTCAGTTTTAATTATCATTTGGTCAGTTGTGCCATTAGTTTTCTTATTATGATGTGTTGTTGACTTATCCAAAAAAAATTATTTTGTGAGCCTCTGATTTAGTTATGATTATTTGAAGCGTTTTAAGTATATACAGTGCAAAGCTTTGTTATAATGAGGGACATCAGGCATAAAGGTATTTCACTTGAATATAAAAGATTGTGCTTAATCTCCATGCACAACATGCAAACAATTTGATTGGATATGAGAAGCAATGATATGCGGTAAAATGTATGCGTTGTATGATGGCTTATATTGTAGTTGCTATGGCACCAGAGGCTCTTAGGGAGAAAGGTTTTTAGTTGATTTGATATTGTTTTATATTTTCACGCTAGTATTGCAAACCTGTATTGTCATCATGCTTTTATTTTTAATTTTTTTGTTTCCCTGCCTTTTGTGAGAACTAGTGTTAGAACCAATTCTCCAATATTTGATCATGTTGGGTGAACATTTTTGTTTGAAAGAGTGGTGTTCAGTGTGAACATATCACTAGTTGATGCCTGGTCTGCTGTTCTGCTGTTTTGATTGTGCAGATTTGACATCTTTATACTAAGCAAAGTTTTGAACAGTTTGCAAAAGTTGTTAGTTCCAATTGAAACAACATCAGGATTTGGTTGAACCTAAAGGGTATATAAAGACACCAAGAGTTATAACTTATTAGCAATAATACTAGCCTTTTCATGACAGCAAAAGGGCAGTGCTATTCTCTTCGTGAGGAGATTTCCTTTTATCTGCACCTTCTTTATGTCAATTAAGAGGTACAATTATGCTTGGAAGAAAATATTATTATTATCTTCATGGCACAAGACAAACCTCATCTGAGCTGTGGATCAATTGCCAAACCATGTGATCACTGCTAAGCCTGCTGGGGGAATCCTGGGTCCAGGTGCATCATCTCATGAATAGCGAAGAAAATGCAGGAGTGCTGTGGAATGCAGGAACCTGTGGGTGTCAATATGTCCCTCTGGCAGACCTGTACCCCCATTAAGTTGCCCAGATTTATAGATGGAATCACTTGCCAATCACATGCAATATCCAGTGCTGCAACTTTCACCATCAGGTACATTAATCATTATTGCATCTATGTGAACCAAGCTTGGAAGAGATGGGCAAAATAACACTTCATATGAGGCTTCTCTTCCAAAATTTGAGCCTTAGTCATGTAATGGTGTTACCTCTCAAGGTAGGAGTGGTTAATAGACTATCCTATTAGGTGTTTCCAATCCTCAAAGGGAAGTGACATGTCCTTGGTCCACTCTTCAATTGATAGGTGCCATGTGAACAATGATGGAACAAAGAGGAAAAGAGTTCATGGCCAAGTGCCATGGTCAAAGGGACTGACTATGATGAAGCACCTCATCCTGATCGTATAAATGAGAGGAGGGAGTAATTGTGGATGCATGAGTTACTTCGGTCTTTTTGTTTCCACTTGTCTAGATTGTATTTTACTTTTTCTTGATTCTTTCCTTGTATTACTGCTCGTAGCTCAAGTAATGTGAGCTTGTTTTGTATGATGTGTAGCGGTTATAACCCCTTTAGGATGGGATAGTCATTTCCTATTAGGGGTTGGGTTATGGGCGACAAATCATTATTGCTGACAAGAACGATCTCCCTAGATTCAATGACAAATCTAGAAACAAATGAACAGGTAACTGTAAACTTTCCTTAGTCTATAACTGAAATATGATATATAAAACACACAAGGACCTCTTACCTTTATACAAAATGCTTGTAGATGTACCTTGATGCTTCCAAAAGCCTTTCCGTGCTGTTTCAAGAGAGGATCTGCATAGATTGAACTAAACAAGGAATAAAAGCATAACATAGATAATGATCGAAAGATAATATATATGGAAATTGCAACATAGCATATATCATAGCATGAATCCAATACCCAATTACAAACTATGTAAAAGGTCAAGGAGTTTTGCAATGAGCATCATAACAAGTGCAAATAGGAAAGAAACAACTGCTTGTATTGATCTTGAATAGAAAGGAAAGATTCAACCTTAGCCTTGATGTTGCAAACCTCCTTCCACTAGTCTCTAATCCTCCCTAAAGTGACAAGCTTCCAGCCTCAATTTGACAACAATAGTTTGCATTCCAAAGTCCTCCTTTACCCTCTAGCCTGTGCTGAATTTATAGGCCAAGAGGAGGAGGTTTGAGATCCTCTTCTCAAGGGATGAGATCCATAAAGAGAGGGATTAGGGTTCCACAAAGAGAGAGTTTGATCCATGATCGAAGGGATGAGGCCCAAGTAAATAGGGTCTCGAGGCCTTCAATTGGGAAATATTCCTCCATCAAAGCTTCTAGAAATTTATTTTTAAGTTTTACCTACGTTAAGAGGCTTGCACACTTTTAAGTGGAGAACAAAGTGTAGGATTGCGCAGGCCATAACGATCTTAACTACGTTTGTGCAGGTAATGACTAGGAAAAGTTCGCAATTGCTTGAAAATAGGTTTTCTAAGTAATGTAATCCAGGATTCTTGTTATCTTTGGGATTGTTTTGCTTCCAACATTGTACGAGATTGCTTTGGAACATTTCATGAGATAGCGAGAGATCCGGATTGACGGTCATTTGCCTAATGGTGACAAAATGAAGTGTAACAGGTTGGGACATGCAAAAGTTGGAACAAGCATAAGCACCCAATTGCAAAATGAATAAAGTAACTTTTGATTAGATGTCCACCTTCCAACATGTGCTCTTGACAAATGGGAGAGGAGACATACGACTGATGTAGATGGCGGAGATATGGATGGCACATTACATTTTCTACAAGGTGGTGTCAGTGGTTGTTGGATGTCGGCTGGAAGAGATGAATAGAAGGAAAAAATCTCCTAGGGGTCACCCACTTTTGGTGGGTAACATTTGGCTCCAACTGGGACATGAGCTCATTGTAGAGCACATCATCCATGTACTCGAAATGGAGTCGATAAGAACTCCAACAATCCCCTAGGACCATAGAATTGTAACCTGCATATTAGAATACAAGTGTTTGGGAGCATTTGCACTGGGTGTAGGGTATCTCTCAAGGTTTTCATGAAAGGTAATAATCCATACCGAAGTGTAAATGTAAACTAGTTGCATGTCTAATCTATATGCAATCTAGTCTAGCATGAGAACATGATATGATTATATTAGCTATTCAAAAGGAAATGCAATGCACCTACACTACCAGACATTTCTAGTATCCACTACATGAGCTAAGTATAATCATAGACCCAATGTAACCAACATATTATTAGGTTCCATATAACAACACTTCCCATCCATATGATCCTTAGTGAAAGAAGGTAGCAAAATATCACATCTTCCTTTCCAAGGTTGGGTAGATGCATTGCGAGGATGGGAGGTGGGAAAATAAAGAAACCATGCATTATGAACAAGAATCATGGATGAGGAAAATTGATCCAACTTGAGCCATTGGATCCTCTATTCCATCCAAAGAAGGGAGATTTCTATTATGAAGCTCATGAACTTTCAATGAAGAACAACCTCCAGTATATCACTTTCATTGGTGTCCTCAAGGACATGAAGGGAGTGATATGGTGAAGGAGATGGGAGAGAGACAAGATCATCGTAAGTGTGATATATTGGATCATTGGCAAAACGATGACCAATATCCCACATTCCTTCTTCAATATGCAAAAATTCATCAATATTAACCTCATGCAATTCCCAAGGAGCCATTGCTTTGATCTTCGCATGACAGCCAAACGTGATTTGCAAGGGTGAATTTTAAGATGCCTTGAGAGATGCTTGCTTCACCCTACAAGCACTGAATATGAAGCTCAATGAAGAACAAGGGCTTCATTCTTCGAATGGAGTTGCCAAATAAGTTGTATTCTTGTATGGGGATAAGACACACTCTTCTTGTCCTCGACAATCACACCAAAAATGTTGCTGCAAAATCTAGCAGGACATGGAGAGGGAAACCCTACAAGCTATAAACCAGACCAAGAAACAACAATGGAGTAGTGGACCATTGTCACCATAGTGCAAAGCCCCTGCTCTTTATGGATTTTCATAGATGTAAGGAGTCCCAATAGGAAAGAGATCACTTATAATAGGTATTCTAGGGCTAAATGCGTGAAATGATTTTTCTAGGAAGTCATCAAAAAGAAAACAATATAGGTACAATGTTTCACAAGGAAGCGATTCACTTTCTATGAAAAGCCCTAGAAATAAGAGCACAAGACCTGGGGTTTGATAAATTTGATGGGTGCTAGAGTTTTCAAGGTCAAGGCTAGAAGAAAAGTTTTCTTGCAATGTATATTAGCTATGCCAAGGCTCATGAAACCTTTAAGGAATTCCTTAAGTTGAGGGAAGAAAAGCTAGGGTTTCCCTCTTAGGGAAAACACCTAGGGCAAGAGAATTTGTGGATGAAATTGGCATGGGTGCCCACCAAATTGATAGTTTTTGTGGCAAACCCTACCCTCTTAATGTTTAGTCTCTCTAATAACCAAAACCCTTCCTCCCTAGAAATTCACACCAAGCCATAAGTTTGCTTTCTTTAGCCTCGAAAGGACTTAAATTAAGAGAGAAAAAAGATGAATAAAATTAAGATGCGATCACCAATCAAATGGACTAGTCCCTTTTTCCTAGAGAGTATGAAGTCCTCAATGCGTTAGATCAACCAAAGAGCTTCTAAGGAGGCCAAAGTTTTGATGCCTTAGCAAGCAAAATTTGAACAATTACTTATGCAAAGGAAGATGGATTTTTCATGGGAGAGCTACCAAGAGTTCACCACTAAGGACATTCATCTCCACATTGTTTATGAGTAATGCATGCAATAGATCATCTAGACTGGCATTCAATTAATATTCAACAAATTAAGGCACAATTAGATTTGCTAGAATGAATGAAATTCTATACATTAGATATGTAAGAAATAACTTTTCAACATCTAGTTACAAGATAACATGCAAAGAATCCATTCCATTCATCCATAGAATAACTCTAAAGATAGACAAATCAGCTCTAAATGTCAAAGTGCATCAAGATTACTCCAAATCCTCCATAAGAGAAAAGTGCGAATTACTCAAGAGGGCTGAAATTCCAAGTGATGAGATGATTAGAGATCACAAATGAATGATCTGTAATATATATGTGTGCTACTAATGTCTAATTGTGCCTAGAAGCCCCTCAAACTTTAAAGTAATGGGAAAGAACTAATGAAGGTCACATACCTACCTTGTAGCTAATGTGAAACATAATAAATCAACCAACAAGAGGGTCGAACACTTACGTCATGCTGCCGTAGGCCCTTCTAGGGCTTATGTTGAGCTCCTCTGGTGCCATGACATGTGTAGAAGGATCCTAAAATCAAGGTCTAGGGGTTTCACTTAGATCTAGGATATGCATAGGTTGGAACAAGCATAAACACCTATCTGCAAAATGAATAAATTACCTTTTGATTAGATGCCCACCTTCCAACATGTGCTCTTGACAAATGGGAGAGGAGTCATATGATTGATGCAAATGGTGGAGATATGGATGGCACGTTACATCGGCTACAAGGTGGCTATCAGGGGTTGCTGGCTGCTAGCTGTAAGGGATAAATAGGAGAAAAATTTCTCCTAGGGGTCTCCTACTTTTGGTGGGTAACATCTTGCTCTAATTGGGACATGAGCTCGCTATAGAGCGCATCATCCATGTACTCGAACTAGAGTTCATCATAACTCCAACAATCTCCTTGAACCATAGAATTGTAACCTGCACATTAGAATACAAGTGTTTGGGAGCATGTGCACTGGGCGTAGGGTATCGCCCATGGTTTTCATGAAAAGTAATCCATACCGAAGTGTAAATCTAAACTAAGTGTATGTCTAATCTATATGCAATCTAGTCTAGCATGAGAACATGATATGATTGCAAAAGGAATATGCAATGCACGTATACTACCAGACATTTCTAGTATTCGATACATGCACCAAGTGTAACCATACAACCAATGTAACAAACATATTATTAAATTCAATATAACAACACTTCCCATCCATATGAACCTTAGTGAAACAAGGTAGCAAAATATCAGATCTTCTTTTGCAAGGTTGGCTAGATGCATTGCAAGGATGGGAGGTGGGAAAATAAGGGAACCATGCATTATGAACAAGAATCATGGATGAGGAAAAGGGATCCAACTTGAGTCGTTGGATGCTCTCTTCCAACCATAGAATGGAGATTTCCATAATAAAGCTCATGAAATTTCGATGAACAATCTTAGGCATATCATTTTCATTGGTGTCCTCGAGGACATGTAGGGAGTGATATGGTGAAGGGGATGAGAGAGAGACAGGATCATCGTTAATGTCATATATTGGATCATTGTCAAAATAATGACCAATATCCCCCCTTCCTTCTTCAATATGCAAAAATGCATCATTATTAACCTCATGCAATTCCCAAGGAGCCATCGCCTTGATCTTCACATGACAGTCAAACGTGATTCACAAGGGTGAATTTTAAGATGCCTTGAGAGATGCTTGCTTCACCCTACAAGCATTGAATATGAAGCTCAATGAAGAACAAGGGCTTCATTCTTCGAATGGAGTTGCCAAATAAGTTGTATTCTTGTATGGGGATAAGACACACTCTTCTTGTCCTTGGCATTTGCACCAAAAATGTTGCCGCAAAATCTAGTAGGCCATGGGGAGGGAAACCCTACAAGGTATAAATGGATTTTCATCAATGGTAGGAGTCTCGGTAGGAAAAAGATCATAAGTCACCTGACACGGGGATTCGGAACACGTAGGATTCGAGATTCGTGGTGTCGGATTCGGACACGCTGACCCCCCAGAACAGGACACGCTAGGACACGTTATATATTATTTTAT
>APFE031129427.1:132657-149003 GCA_000404065.3 Pinus taeda
AAAAATTTAAGTAAAAGGATGAAAATGAAGATTAAGGAGAATGTCACTTTTACTTTAAGAATTTAACATTACCATGAATAGCATATCAATACTAGGGCCTAGACTTGATCATGAAGCTACCAAAATGCTCTACTCCTTGCTGCAATAGCACAAATCACTTGCCAAATGAAAATATTAATGAGCAAACACGTCCTTTTCTTTCTCGCATTGAGCTTAGCGAATCCTGGAAACCGGACACGTGTCCTAAAATCGCGACACGCCCTCGGACACGACGTGTCCTGTGATTTGGACACGAATTCGGACCGAATCGTGTCGGATTCGCCGGATTTGGGATTCGCAGGGGGTTTAGGACGAATCCGGTGACTTAGCTTATAATAGGTATTCTAGGGTTAAATGTGTGAAATGATCTCACCAGGAAGTCTTCATGAGGGACACAATATAGATACAAGGTTTCACAAGGAAGCAATTCACTTTCTATGAAAAGACCTAGAAATAAGGCACAATACCTAGGGTTTGATAAATTTGACGGGTGTTGGAGTTACTCAAGGTCAAGGTTAGAAGAAAATGTTTCTTGCAATGTATATTAGTTATGCCAAGGCTCATGAAACCTTCAAGGAAGTCCTTAAGGTGAGGGAAGAAAAACTAGGGTTTCCCTCTTAGGGCAAACACTTAGGGCAAGAGAATTTAAGTGAAATTGGAGTGGATGCCCACCAAATTGATAGGCTTTGTGGAAAACCTTACCCTGTTGATGTTTAGGCTCTCCAATCGCCAAAATCCTTCCTCTCTTGAAACTTGTACCAGGCCATAACTCTCTTCTTTAGCCTCGAGAGGAAAAAAATTAAGAGAGAGAAACAGATGGATAAAATTAAGATGTGATCACCAACCAAATGGACTAGTCCCTTGTTCCTTGGGATTGTGAAGTCCTCAATGCTTTAGATCTACCAAAGAGCTTCTAAGGAGACCAAAATTTTGATGCCCTAGAAAGCAAAATTTCAACAATTACCTATGCAATGGAAGATGGATTTTTCATGGGAGAGCTACCAAGAGTTCACCAATAAGGACATTTATTTACACATATCGTATGAGTAATGCATGCAATATATCATCTAGATTGGCATTCAATAGATATTCAACAAATTAGGGCACAATTATATTTGCCAGAATGAACAAATTTCCATACATTAGAAATGTAAGAAATAACTTTTCAACATATAGTTACACTTAGATGATAACATGCAAAGAATCCATTCCATGCATCCAAAGGATTGCTCCAAAAGTAGACAAATCAACTCCAAATGTCAAAGTGCACCAGGATTACTCCAAATCCTCCACAAGAGAAAAGTGTGAATTGCTCAAGAGGGATGAAATTTTAAGTGATGAGATGATGAGAGATCAAAAGTGAATGATCTGTAATATATATGTGTGCTACTAATATCTAATTGTGCCTATAACTAGAGGCCTCTCAAACATTAAAGTAATGGGAAAGCAAGAATTAATCAAAGTCACAAATTGACCTTGTAGCTAATGTGAAACATAATAAATCTCCCAACAAGAGGGCCAAAATGTTGACATCATGCTGTCGTAGGCCCTTCTAGGGCTTGCATTGAGCTCCAATGATGCCATGAAAAGTGTAGAGGGCTCCTAAAATCAAGGTCTAGGGGTTGGCCCCTAAATTTGGAACGTGCAAAGGTTGGAACAAACATAATCACCCAATTGCAAAGTGAATAAAGCACCTTTTGATTGGATGCTCACCTTCCAACATGTGCTCTTGACAAATGGAAGAGGAGGCACACGACTAATGGAAATGGTGGAGACACTGATGGCATGTTACATCGGCTAGAAGGTGGCTGCCAGGGGTTGATGGCTGCCGGCTAGAAGAGATGAATAGGAGAAAAATTTCTCCTAGCACTCCCTGACTTTTGTTGGGTAACATCTGTCTCTAGTTGGGACATGCGCTCACTGTAGAGTGCATCATCCATGTACTCGAACTGGAGTTCATGAGAACTCCAACAATATCCTTGGACCACAGATTTGTAACCTGCACATTACAATACAAGTGTTTGGGAGCATGTGCATTGGGCGTAGGGTATTGCCCATGTTTTTCATGAAAAGTAATAATCCGTACCGAAGTGTAAATCTAAACTAAGTGCATGTCTAATCTATATGCAATCTAGGCTAGCATGAGAGCATGATATGATGATATTAACCATGCAAAAGGAATATGCAATGCACCTACACTACCATGCATTTCTAGAATTCAATACATCAGCTGAGTGTAATTATTCACCCAATGTAACCATTATATTATTAGGTCAATATAACAACACTTCCCATGTTCCCATCTATATGAGCCTTAGTGAAACAAGGTAGCAAAATATCACATCTTTCTTTGCAAGGTTGGGCAGATGCATGGCAAGGATCGGAGGTGGGGAAATAAGGGTCATGTGTGTGGGAACATCAGTTTTCCTTGGACTTTTCTTTGCTGTTTTCATCGTCTTGTTAAAATCTAAGCATTCGGACTGAGATAATTTCGTTCAACGTATTTGCTTTCCTTCCGAGTCAATAATGCATTGGTTATTTTAATTGTGTTATTAAATTACTCATTAGAAACAAAACCTGTCTAGGTTCCTCTTTTTTTGCATCTTAGGCATGTGGGCATATAGATTAAGCATATTTTGTTTACTTCTAGTCATTTTTCTGTCATAAAGAAGCAAGATTAGCTTTTAGTTTCCTTGTTTTTTTCTGGAGAAGTAGAGAAACATTTAATGATTTCTTTTTCCAAGTGTTGACGCTTAGATCACTTAGCGGTACATCTCTAATGTTTGCGAGCACTAATTTGAAAGTGAAATGAGGTAATCAAGGTGATAGTGGCTTATTTTCCAGTTTTATGCACTTCCTTCAGCTTTAGTAAAGTAGGAATTTCCTAGTGATAACAATGTAGATGCATGGATGTTTCCTATAATACTTCTCATTCATGTACAATATAAAATCATCTTTGCGAGGCTGTATATATGCAAATATTCTCAGATGAGGCCATGGCCGTTTCGAGCATAGATGTTATGTAATTGATGTCCTTTGCTGAATCTGTGATATCCTTACTTGAAAGTTCGTTTCAGTTGAAACTATATATATAGGCACTAATGTAGTAGATGTCATATGTCCCTTTGGAGAGTCGAGGAATTTATTGTTGTGATGTCCTTTCATAATAGATATGTCATACACAGGAAGGGGTTTTTGTTGCCTAAATTGTTGTTAAGTAATTATGCTAGAAACCTAATGTGCAGAGCAGGGGGGAGCAATGGAGTGATTGAACTTTATGTTGATCAGGGAAATCTGGAGGACATTCTGAAAAATCCCTACAACAATGGCAACATGGTGCAAAATTTTCCATGCTACAAACGGTTTCTCACAAAAGTATTTTGTTTTTCTCTATCAAAGATAAACTATGCAACAAATTTAAAGACAATAACAATTATTAATAATCATCCACTAAAGCAAGTAATAACCATTATAAGTTTATGTTACTGACTGAGAGGAATAGGGTCAGTAGGATGAAAATGTTACATTTCTAGCCATGATCTTTGTGGAAGATGAGAGAGATTTGGAGGGGCAATTAAATGATGGGGAATTATGGGAAAATAGTTATGGCTGGGTCGATTTGCAAGCAACCAATGAAAACCAATCAAAGAGAAACCCTGAATCAGTGGTGAATGGCATACTCAGATTCAAAAAGTCATACCAGAGAATGACCACAAATGGATAAATTGGTGAGTCCATAATAGCTTTCAAAATTGATCAATTCTTGGTTATGTGATCTGAATAACCAAGTGCATCAAACTGTGTCTCTGTCTTAGTCTTGACACAATATGTTATAGCAGGCCATTGTGCCAAACCTCTACCTTGTAAATAATGTGTTTGATGCTTAAAATAGGCTCTAAACTCAGCCATCAAGACACTAATGCTTGCACATCAAGGTAACCATCCAAAGTCACCTGACACGAGACACGGAAATACAAGTGTTCAACATGGGACACAACAACCCCTGAAACATGACTCCAAAGACAACATATATATATATATATATAAACAGATTAGTGAATTATTATACATACAAAAATGAAATATAGACAAAGATTGAGATCTCTTTAGAATTTTGAAACTAAAGTGTTTACAATTTTACATCATGATGATACAAATTCAATCATACAACTAATACTACATCAATGATGATAAAATGTCAAGCACACGAGAAATTAGAACCATAAACTGCAGTTATCTCATTAAGTCCTCAAAATCAAAATGTATTACGTAGATACCAAGTCCATGCTACTATAGGTGGGAATGTTGATAACAAATGCAAAATAGGGTAGATACTCGATAATAGTATTGTAGATGATAGGGTGCATGATCTTAATGGCTACGTTGTCACAAAATCTAGCAGGCCTTGGAGAGGGAAATCCTATAAGGTATAAATTATACCAAGAAACAACAATGTGGTAGTGGCCCACTGTCACCACAGCGAAAACCCACTGCTCTTTACGAGCTTTCACCAATGGGAGGAGTCTTGGGAGGAGGGAGATCACTTATAATGGATATTGTAGGGCTAATGTGTGAAACGATCTCACTAGGAACTCTTCAAGAATGACACAATTTATCCTCAAGGGTTCAAAATGAAGCAATTTGCTTTCTGTAAAGAGGTCTAGAAATAAACGCACAAGACCTAGGGTTTGATAAATTTGACGAGTCTTGGAGTAACTCAAGGTCAAGGCTAGGAGAAAAGGTTGCTTATGAAGTATATTAGCCATGCCAAGGCTCATGAAGCCTTCAAGGAGGCCCTTAAGTTGAAGGAAGTAGAACTAGGTTTTCCCTCTTAGGCAGACAAATAGTGCAAGCAAATTTATGGATGAAATTGAAGTGGATGCTCACCAAAATGATAGATTTAGTGGAAAATAGTATCCTCTTGATGTTTAGGCCCTCCAACCACCAAAATTCCTCTTGCTCAGGGATTTGCACTAGGCCCAAGTTTCTTAACTTAGCCTTGAAAGGGCTGAATTTGAGAGAGAGAAAGTATGGAGAAAATTTAAGAATAATCAACAACAATTTGGATTAGTGTCTTGTCATTTGGGAATATGGAATTCAAGATGATAAAGATTAGCCAAGATTGTTCCTAAGGAGGCCGAAATTTGATGCCCTAGCAATCAAATTTCTAGAATTTACCCACTCAATGGAAAAATGGAGTTTTGTGGGAGAGCGACTAGGAGTTCACCACTAGACAATTCATTATATGTTATGTATGAGTAATGCATGCAATATTTATCTAGATAGTAATTCAAAATTGATCTTCACTAAATTATGGCACAATTTAGCATAATCTAGAATCAATAATTCCACACATTAGACATTCAAGAAATAGATATTCAACTATAAAGTACACTTAGAAGATAACATGCAAGATTTCTATGCATTAGACCAAAGAATAATCCAAAGAATATCCAAAATCAGCTCGAAACATCAAAATCTAAAGATCAAAATGCATCCAATAGATCTCCAAACATCTGCAAAAGATCAATCGCAAATTCCTCTAACGAGGCTGAAATTCCAAAATGTGATGATGGGAGATCACAATGAAGTGATCTCTAATTTATATGTGACTAACTAAGGCCTATTTCTGCCTACAAGCCCCTCAAACAATAAAATAATGGGCAAACTACAAGCAAGGTCACAAGCTGACCTTGTACCCTTCGTTAAAACATAAATATCTCCACACATCTGAGTCGAAGTGAAAAAAATGATGATGTCATGCTAGTGGATTGCCCTCCTAGGGCCCGCTTTGGGCTCCTCAATTGCCATGACAAGTGTAGAGGGCCTTGTTTCCACCATTTTGTGGGTAATATCCCTAGGAGATTTTTTTTCTCCAAGATGTCCTCAGCCAGTAGCCAGTAGCCCCTTGTAGGCACCACCTAGCTCATTGTGCCATTTTCTCCACCACCTGATACAATCATGTGGTCCCTCGCCCATCTGCCATGATCGTAAGTTTGAAGGTGGGCCTCCCGAATCTAAAGGTATGTCTTGTCATTTGGAAATTGAGTATTGTAGTTTGCTTATCATGGACACTTCTCTTTTACTGAACATTTGGTTCCTGGGATGGTATCTCACAGGAAACCCCGATTTTGGTTGCATGGTCCCACTCCCTTATTCGCTTATATTACCCTCTTTCCATTCATTATTACCCTATCTATCATTTCTCCCGCCTGGGTCCACATTCTTCCATTGGGTCCACATAGGGTTAGCTTGCCCCTTCCCATTGCCCACACCTTGGGTGATGGCCTCGAACAAGCCAGGTGGTTGATGTAGCGGAAAGGAAAGTTAAAAGCATATATGGCCACATTCAATAGGAAAATGTACCACAGAATGCAAAAGATGGTTGGGACAAACACATTTAGTAGGTGGGCAAAAGCCAATGCATGATCTCTACCCCATCATCATGGCAATCACCCTTGGTTCGTACAGGTTCTATGAGCCTCCTTCATCATATAGGAACCAATGATTTTCCTAACCCTGGTGGGCAATGAACTGCCCTACCATAAAAGGGGGTATCCACTACTCTATTTCACACATCATGCTCTTACCCCTTGAGCCTTGAGCATTTAATTGAAGAAAAATCATGAAAGGAAAAAGGCATATAACAAAGGGTGGAAGAATCAAGGCCGGGGCACCTCATCTACCATGATTGCTCCTTCCTATACATTATATACCCAAGTGCGGGCTTCCCTTTTACTAGCTACCCTTGTACCCTAGCATGTGGCCCAAGGGTACCTTGTTAGGTCCCTATAATACTAGTGATTCCCCCATTACTATTGTTGTTGTATCCCTTATTATTATTGTTGTGCCCCTATTGTCCCCATATTGTTATTATTGTGCCCCATAAAATCCCTCTATTGTTATTTTTGTGGATTTATATTATTATTGTAGGTAGCTGGTTATAGTGTGTCCCCTTAGACTCCTATAATATAGAAAAGGAGGTTTTTTCATTTGTATCATCCAAGAATTGTTCATTTGTGTAATGTAAAGGAGGTTGGCCCCTCGAAGAGGCTAAATTCTAAGGCATTCAACTATCTTTTCTATCTTTTTGTGAGCTGGTTTCATAACATTTGGTATCAGAGCTTTGGATTCTAAGGTTTCACTACTCCAAACAGGTTATTGTGGAATTTGCGCTATAAATTTTTTTCTGCGACGTTTCAGATGCTAAAAAAAACCCATTTGGGTTGAAATTGTTCTCAATCTCGGGTTTGAATTTCAGAGCTTTTCGCGATATATTTGTGGAGATATGATCCGAGGAAGTTGGCCTTTTTGCAGCCTCCCAAATTACATTCCAGACAGGTGACCTGGGGAAAATCATCATAACTTTTGTTTCGAGCATCGGATTGAAATTCCATAAGAAGTTACAGAAAGAGGACGGACTGTAGTTTCATGTGTATATTTTTCAGATACTAAGGTCAAAACAGTGACATGTGGCACTTCATACGATTTCGCTCTTCTGAAAAGGTATATAATCAGGTCATCTTGGGAGATTGTGCATAACTCTTTCTTGGAGAATCTAAATTCGATCAGACTGGTGGCATTGGAAAGAGGACGTAGAGGGTTACTGCAGGTCACAATTTTAGAACTGGAAGATCCGAAATGACAGAGATACATCAGATGCAATATCGAGCTCCTACAAAGTGAAAAAACCTGCCATTAATAAATCCGCTTGGATCCTAATGCCATCCCGAGCACCCATCAATGCTCATGCCCCATGGCTCCAATTGTGCTCTGTCAATAGAATACCAACACAATCTCTGGCCAATCCATCTCGTGGGAAGGATCGATTGCATGAACACCTAAACACGAAACCAATCTATGATGCCAATGCTGCTCCATCCTCAACTCATGTTGTTCCGCTTGGTCAACAAACACGATCTATCTAGGAAAGTTTGCCCCTCTCTCTCCAATTTATGAAGGTGGGTTGATAGTGCTACAAGCCCTATCTATTTACTCCTGAAGATGGTTGCTCTAAAACTTCCAAGTATACTCCACTTGCGGCCTTGCTAAGGACTTTATCCGTTCCTCAACACTAGACAGTTTGGCCATTGATTGGGCACCCACCACTCTAAGCCCTTCAACTTTACTATTCCACTGTAAGATGGTGCCTCAGACTGTCTAGATCGTTTGCTTCACTGCCATAAAATTAGTCTTGAAATGCTCAATTTTCTCCTAGCAGCTCTCACTTGAAGGTTCTGTAGCCCCATTGGAGGCCTCTGCATTTGTTAGCACCTCATCAAGGGCTGACCCCAAAGATGAATGCTCAACTATCTCAACCATGACTCCAACTTGAGCCTTCAACTGACTCTCCACAGATGACTCATCATGCTCATGATGTATGCCATACTCATGTTCATGCACCTCTAAGTGCTCTTCATGCTAGATCATCATTAGTGGCTCATCCCTCTAGTTTCCTTGAGTGTCTTCTTCTTGGCCATCTACTCTCATGGGAACAATTTGTTGCTCACTAGGAGTTTCATTTATTCCCTCCCTCAAGCATAGATGCATAGGTGAGCTACTGTCAACATCTTCACATGGTTGTTCATGCCTTCCAAGGGTGTCTTCATGAAGATCCATGGACTCAACTATAGTAGAGGACCTTATGTCATCCATTACTATCACTTGATCCTTCAATGGGCGCTCCAACAGAGTAGACTTGTGATTCACATGATGTAATTTAGGCATTTCTGAGTCATGCCTCTCCTCATGATCATGCAAGTTAGAGTATTCAACATGCTACTCCTGTCCAACCGTGGATGTTTCAACCCTTTCCACAATTAATTGACTTGAGTTGCTTGCCATTTCTTGCACTGCTTCATTTTTTGCAATCTCATTTGCTCCTCAGTACCATTTTGAATTTTTCCTTGGCACTTTAGAATCAATTTTGTGTCTAAAACACGATCACAAACACACTAAAATGCCACAACACATAGCACTTTGCACAATGGAAAACATACAACAATGAATCAATGACATACACAAAAAAATACACAACCCAAAACCTGTTATATTACAACTTTAATACAACAAACATAGGGCTCCCGCACCAGGGATCATGGTCCTTACAATTAGCCTTAATACAAAGAAAGGCTAGGGCTTGATGTCAACAATGCATGACACTCAATCTACTCTTGAACAAAACAAATTTGACTTGCTGAGAGGGCACTCACACCAACCCTTTCAATCCATGCATTTTAAACACTTGGTAGCTCCTTTGCCACCTATACATGCAAAGAATACCATTGCTCTAATACTTCTGTTGCTGTTGCTCACAAGTACTTCTACTACATAAATGCTTGTATCTTCAACTCAATAAAATTGCCTCTGGTAGTCCACTTGCTCCACTAAGGGTCACTGTACTTAGGCTCAACAAATTTTCCCTATAGCAACCCTCTTGCTACAACAAGAGTATCTGATCATTGGCTTCAATACACAACCCTCTCAACATTGATTTGCCACATAAATCAACATACTTAGGGAATAGATGGACAACCCTCACAACAATGATTTGCCTCACAAGATCAGAATACTTAGGGCTCCACAAATTATTCCTCAGACAATCCCTTTGCACACTTCAAGGTGACTGTTCATAGAGAAAAATACATGCTGTCCAAAACCGTTGTTGGATAGACCCCAACTCATCAACCCAACAACTAATCTTCTCAGACGTTAGCCTATTTACAACCCTTCCACAACCCATATTCACCTTGACATCCAATTCAAACATTTGCAACTTCAAAGAAAAATTGCATCCTAACTCTTTATGCCCGTAGCTTTCCAGATCTCAGACTAAATGGCTTCTTCTTTACTGCGGTGGGTCTTGAGGAAACTTGGCCCACCTATCCACATTTTCATAGTCCTTTCGACCCTCTTCTTGCAAACTTCAAGGCTTCAACCCTCCTATCACAGAGCAACGACCTTCTTCTTGCAAACTTCAGGGCTTCAACCCTCCTATCACAAAACAACGACTTTCTTCTTGCAAACTTTAGGTCTTCAATCCTCCTACCACAAAACATAAGAACTTCGACATTTTTCTAGGCCTTTCTTCGTAGAAACTCGTCTACTAAAACAAAACTGAACTGTCCTTAAGCTTGAGCAAAACTTGGACAGATCAGATCACTTGTTCCCTTGATGCTGCGACTTCTTGAGGCTCAGCAATACACCCTTGCTAGACATCTTCCTGAGATATCGTTACACTTGTAATGGATGCCAAATGAGCTCTATTTGATCTCTACTTATAATGGTCTTAGTGGATGACATTGGTCACCATGAGACATGACTTGTAGCCTAAGCCGACTGAGCCTACATGTCAAAATGTCACTAACATAAGAAATAAATTTCCTCTATTTGACTCTAACCCACATCATCGAAGCCCTAGGTGCCCCTTATCCCTTCAAGGGTGCCCCTCATCCCTTCAAGGGTGCCACTCATGCATCCAAAGACTAAACAATGATTTTACACTTTGGTTTTGCACCCACAACTTTGGGTACAAAGCCCACTGCTTAGGTAGATTGCCCACAAAACTCCTTTTCTGTGGGTCAACTCCTCACAAACCCAGTACCCCAGGGGTTGTTGGAGTACCTGCTAAGCTACACATCTCAACATCCCCTTATCTTTACAACTGTAATCTGGTGTCCATGATTTTAGACATGTGAAATATAGCTACTCTCTTTTCTCTTGATTTCAGCGCTTTCTTGGGAGTTCTGGAGACTGCTTTCCCTTTGGCTCTATTACCGCTATATCTAGCAAGGTTCCTACGAGGGGTTCGAAAGGGACTACTACTAGACCAAGTGAGAACAATGGGACAAGAACCCACTGTCACCTTAGTCGATGCCCCCTATTCTTTACAAACTTTCACTAATGGGAGGAAGCCTTGTATAAAGGAAATCACTAGGAGGGATAAATCAATGATAGGATATAGAGTGATTCCTAAGGCCCATTCACAAGAGAGACTCAAATAATAGGCTTTCTTGCTTTAGAAGCAAGGTAAGGGGCTCTTTAGGAAGTTCAACAGAGGCTAGATCTAGGGCTTAGAGGTATTTCTTAACAAAGGATGCCCTAGACCTAAGGTCCTTTGGGGAATAGAAGGACCTCTTTTAAGGTCTTGTGAGGTAACAAGCATATAAAAGGTTGGGACGACAAGAGAGATCTAGAAGGCCCAAGCAAGGCCTAGGGTTTATGATGATCATCAACAATAGGACTGGTCAAGCAAGGATGAGAGGAAAGGTTTAAGAGAGGTTAAGTTCTTTTGAGTTTTCAAGCCTAATAGACCCTTTGGAATGTCGCTAACATAATGAGACCTAGACCAAAAACGATTTCAAGAGTGGGGTTTGATATTTTTCTAAAATCCACTGTGGGATTGTCTTCAAAATTGGAGGGTAGGGAGAGGGAACACGAACACAGTTCTCCACCAACTCGCACTGCAAATGGGTGGCTCTTAAGGAAATCGTTTGATGCCCTAGCTAGGTTGTCTACGGTTACGACAAAAAGAGGGAAAAAGGCGAGAAAAAGGTTTTAGGGTGATCACACTAGGATTTAAGGCTGGTGCTTGGCTATTGCGAGGATTGGAGTCAAAATGATCCCTGACTTTGTCACCTTCGCTCTTCAAGGAGGCCTAAAGCAACAACTTCCCTATCTAAGGATGTAGCTACACGACAACTTTAGGCATTTATACTTTGATGGCAAATATTATGGATTTTTAAGTATGTAAATACTCCCCTAGGAACATTCATTCATTCATTATCTTTATCAATAGCACATGTGGATTTTTCCAATCGTATCAAGGCCTAAAACACATTCTCGTGAATTAGGGCACAATAATAACCATAAGAAAGAAATTCCATGCATTAGACAATCATTATTTCATAAATATAACATTAACAAAGCACTTACAAGACAATGGAGGAAATATCTATCCACAACATTGCAACAAGAAGCTCCAAGAAAAGATAGCGAAGATTTCCGAATGTCAAAATGCAATTATTCCATCCAAATCACTCCACAAATTGCTAGTTGAAGTTCTCAAGAAGAGCTAGTGAAAATTTCGTGTAATGATGAGATACAAATGAGGTCTCACTTGTATTTATATGAGTCTCTAACAATTCAAATGGGTCAAATTTGCCTAACAAACCCCTAAAAATGACTCTAATGTGAAAAATGACACCCTGATTGGTGACAAGCCCACCAAATAGCTCCATAGTATAAGAAATAAGCCTCTCAAGACGACCAAAATGGTAATGCAATAGCTAGGATGGCAATTGGAAGGCCTAGTGAAGTCGTTGATGTGCCATAATGAATAGGAGGGCTCCAATAACTGTGATGAAGGGGGTGGCCCCTTGATCTTCAAGCAAATGGCTTGTGGTGCTCCTAAGTGGCTGTACAAAAGCATCCTCCTGGGTCTCCAACTGAATCGAACAATCATGTATCCTATCTGAAAGGGTTGGAACAATGATGGAAGTCCTCCCTTTTCCCCCATAGTGTGACAAAACTTCATCTAGGCCCTGGATCAACTGGCAAGTGTGCGGTGCAAGTGTGTAGCTGACTGGGCAAGGTGGTCGAGGTACATCATCATCATCGAGTAAGTCGAACATAAGCGAGCAATGAATGGTGCTGAAGGATCCCATAAAAGTTGAAAGCAAAGGAAGGAGATGTTGAGAATTCTAGGGCATTCAAAGTTAAAATATTTCTTTGCTTGATATTTGCTTGTGATATACTTTCACTTCTTAGCTTATAGTCTTTTCTTCATTATGTTATTATTGTATTCTTTTCATCAAGACAATTACCAATATGCACAATAAAAGACAAGTGACACAATATGTAGGTTTGTCAGCCAGGGCCAAAACCTCTCACCTCTTGAGAGGAAAACCCGATCAAAATTCTTCTTCTAGATCTTCAATGGATGAGTACCAAGACCATTACATAGATCCTTAACTCTAGTATCCTCC
The DNA here is from genome assembly GCA_000404065.3 of Pinus taeda. Taxonomy (NCBI): domain Eukaryota; kingdom Viridiplantae; phylum Streptophyta; class Pinopsida; order Pinales; family Pinaceae; genus Pinus; species Pinus taeda. Next base: position 145,683 of record APFE031129427.1, read on the forward strand.
CAAGAACCTTGTCACTAACCTTGATGTTATACCTCTTCCCTTTCTTGACTTTCTTCTTTATCTCGAACTGCTCTCCTTGACTCCTTCTAGAGAAACTCAGTCTCTATCCTTCACACTACTCCTTCTTGGCTTCCTCTAGAGAATCTCAGTCTCTAGGCTTTCATTGGTCTCCTCTAGAGAAACTCGGTCTCTAGATCTCTATATCAGTCACCCAGAAGAATCCTTCCTTTGCTACCCCAGAAGAATCTCTCCTTCGTTTGCCTAGAAGAAATCTCTCCTTTGACGATCCCAAAGAATATCTTCTTCACTATACCCAAAAGAAACATTCTTTGTTATAACCAGAAGAATCCACCTTCGCTATCCCAGATGAAATTCGACCTTCGCTATACGTTCTTTGCACTTCTTTCACTGGGCTCTACTTCACACTTCTTCTTGATCGAATGCAAGTTAAATTGCGTGCCTCTAAGTGAGGGTGAGTGTGGCTATATTTACACTTCTCCTCATGTTCTTTAGGCCGACATGATTACCAGAGGTTAGGCCGACTTCTTGTAGCATGTTCTATTGAAGAATCTAGGGCTATTAGGTGTAGTGTGATTCTTCTTTGACTTGATAACAATTTGTGAAGCACTTTTACAATTATGTTAGATTGATCTTCTTCTTCTTATTAGTGTGTGTGTTTCATCAAACTGCTACCAAAAACATAAAGACAAGAACACAAATGTTGGCTATTTGCCAGGCCAAGACCTCTCTCTTTTAGAGACGAAAACCCTTCGGTAAGTTTTTGTTATTGAAGCTTCTTATTGATCACTACCAAACCCTAGACCCTTGACTAGGATGTCCTCCAAGCACTAGTCAAGTCCTTCCTCTTTTTTTCACTATGTTCCTCGGCTCATGAACTTCCTCCGTCTAGCACTTTGCTCCCCAACACTTCGTCCTTTTCTTCACTACTTTGTCTAGAGATGAACCTTGGCTATGTTAGCTTCTTGAGGAGATATTCTTGTTCCTTTCTTCAAGATGTTCTTACTTAAGGAGACACCCTTCTCTTGATCCAATGAGACGCTTCTTGAAGTATAGGTGTATGATTGTACGATTGCCCTAGTTTTCTGAGGTGTGGTACTTACCCTAGAGAATTAGGGTCCTTTTCCTTTGCTAGAGAGATAGGCTTCTTTGCTTGACATGGGAGGCCTTGTAGGCCTAGTTTCAAGCCCAAAGAAAACTAGTTCATGGATTGTTTTTCCTTGCTATCATACCCACAAATTTTACGTCATTTTCTTCGCATGTGTGACTATTTCTAGCCCTAGAAACAATCCTATTCACTTTGGTTTTCCTCCTCCTTACTTTGCTGCACTAGGAGACCCTTAAACGTGTCCTTTTGTCACTTCTTCTCGGCTTATATACTTCGCTAATTTCAGAGTTGCTTGGTTGACGTTGTGAGGTAGTAGACAACCTCTATATATAGAGGACTATCCCTCCTTTAGGCCGACATCATGATTGTAGGCCGACTTGTTTATTTCTTCATCATTTTCATCATTTAGCTTCCCTTTGAGGACGTTGCTGCATGGAGAGGAGTTGCACTTGTCTTGGAGATATTCCTTTGACCTTATACAATATTATACAGTGTAATGTGCCCTCTAAGGGTCTTCAACATTTTCTTTTGACTCCTTGACTCACCTATAGCACTTAACGTGTGCTAGACCTATTTCAATGAGCAAGAAACTCATTGACATATATTATAAAAATAGTATTTCTTTTCTTGAATAATTGCAAATATCAAAATTACATTTATGAAGATCGAACCTAATTACATTTCCTTCAATACTCACTCTTAACTAGGGAGGTATTCATACAACATTACATGGTGTTTGGCTATGTTTCAATCTTGAAGAATTCACATAAGAGAAACTGGATTTGCAATCCATATGTTATAGTATCATAATAACCAACATTGTTTCCACAACAAGGCCTTGACTGACAACTCTATCTCTCAATAGATCAGAGCACAGTATTGGCAAGACCAATGACTTATAGACACCTTAGTCATTATCTCTCACGGTACATACCCATCTGGGTGTTCATTGAGTATGACCTTCTAGGACTATTCTTATTTTGGGTTCCCAGCCCTCAAAGAATATCGGTCCTTTTGCCTACTCTTGTCTTGGATGCCCTACACATCCTCAAAGAGTATCATATGTTAGATGATTACCCAATCCTCCCATTCTTTCTTCCCAAGTGAAGACAAGAATGTTGTGTCTATCACTTCCTCTCAATTGAGGAAGACATGCCCAAGTATCCTCTAACAAGGTACTTGTCCAAGTTCCTTTGTAATTGGGAACTTGTTATAACTCCCTCTTAGCTAGGGACTTTCCATTCATCAACAACTTCTTCTTTGTGAGTCCTCTAGGTGCTTGATCTCCTTTCTTCCTTTGATGTCATGAAGTATTTGTTCGAACTTTTTCTTGGTAGGGCACCATCCATCAATCACTTTCCTTCCTTCTTTGTCATATCATTTTTTTCGTGGAAAGTTGCCTTCTTGCCACGTATCAGGTTCTCTTGTCATCTAATTATTCCTTGTCATCTTGTCTATGCTTCATTCTACTCTTCACATGGATGCTTCTTTGTACTTGTTTGTTCCCATGCTTTGATCTAGTAGTCCTTCATGACTTCATCTTGATATTGCTTCAACATTAAATGGTGCTTTTGTTGGATGGCTTCTTCATCATGACATCTTCGTAGTGTAGAATCAATTATCTGCACCTTTCATATCTACATGGCCTTGTTAGGTGTAAAGGGTCCTTTGATCATGTCAGTTAGTGATTCCTGGTGATCATGGTGTTCTTCGCATTCTTGATCTCTTTCTTCATTTGCTTCTTCTTGGATAGATTGGTCAACCACTTTCTACTCCTTGTGAGAGCACTTCTTCATTGCTTGCTTCTAGGACTAGTCAACATTTTTTCTTTACTTGCTTCTTAGTCAACAATCTAATACTTCTTATGTGAGCATTTTATTTTGTTGACCTTCATTGCATTGTAGTACATGCCTTCGAGCATGTCATTGGTGAAAGAGATTCTTTCCTACTTGATCATGTTATAGAACTATTCCGATGACTCAATAATAGACAAATATAACATGACTAAACTTTGATGCATACATACCTCATCTTGATTCTCCTTTGATCATCTTAGCTTCATTTGGTTGTCCTTGGTGTGATCCTAAGTTGCACGAAACGGGGAAATGCGGAAGCGAAACGAAATGGGGAAGCGAAACGAAACGCGACCTCCCCAAATTTTGGAAACGGGGAAACGCGAATATATATATATATAT
>APFE031129427.1:149503-174793 GCA_000404065.3 Pinus taeda
GGCTGCAAAAACTATAGAGACAAGTCACAAAAGACTAATCCTCATCATAACAATCCTCATCAAAAATAGAAGCAACAGAATGCTCAACAGTGGATGGTGGTGCTGAAGAAGATGATGCACCAATTCCACTTCCAGAATCGTCCTCAATATCTCCAAGAGAAACTCCTTGCTGAATAGTGTGATGAGAGAATGAGAGACACTGCTCTTTTATAACTTTAAAAATGGTTTCTAGAACAGCTTAGAAACCCTAAAAAAATTTAAAAACTAATTAGAAAAAAAAAATTAAAAAAACAAGTCTTTTTTTGGGGAAACGGGGCCCGTACGGCCTGGAAACGCGTTTTCGGCCGTACGGGCACGTTTCCATTTCGGGAAACGTGCCCGTACGACCGGAAACGCGTATCCAGGCTGTACGGTACGCCGAAACGCGTTTCCGTTTCGTTTCCGGGCAGAAACGCCCTCTGTACCTGCGTTTCTTGCAACTTAGGTGTGATCCTTCTTGCTTCATCTTAGCTTGCCTGCATATCATCTTTTTCTTGAATCCCATGAATAGGATTCCCAATGAGACATCTGCTTTTGTTTATGAATATTCTTTTGAAGATTCCATCATAGGATCTTGAAGACCCTTACCCTGCTAATGTTTTTTTCCTTTTGATGATGGAGGTCTTCTAAGATTCTTAATCGTGATCAATTATCTTTCATTGTGGATGAGGTCCTATTCTAGGTATGCTCCTTCTACATGAATATCTTAAGCTATATCTACCGTGCTCCTATATTCTACAAGATATTTCTATCTGTGCATTTTATTCTCATTTATAAATGCTCTTTTTACATGAGTATCTAGAACTCTATGTACTTCATGCTTCTAGATTCTAGAAGATGTTTCTAGCCATGCAATTTTATTTTATTCCTACATGCTCCTATCATACTCAAAACTTTGAAAGAAGACTTTAAGTAAAGAAGTAGACTTAGTCATAGTAGAGATCTGGAGGATCTTCCTTCTTTTGCATCTTTTCTTCTTCTTTCACTTCTTGAGTCATGTGAGCTTCTTCGCTCTTTATTTTGTTGTTGTTGTCATTCTTAAGTTTAGGACAATTCCTTTTGTAGTGTCCATATTCTTGGCATCCAAAGCATTGGACTTTGGACATATCTTTGTTGTTTGTTCTTCGTGGACCAAGTTTTCCAAATTTTCCCTTTCTCTTGGCCATGGTAGCAAATGCTTGCTCCTTTGATCCCATATCTTCCTTGGCTTTGAGTCTGGTTTCCTCTGCCTTGCATAACATTTCACTTAGCGTGGTAGCTTATATGCTAGATGTGAAGTTGCCCCAATCCTCAGGTGGAGCATTCCGTACTACAATTGTAATTTCTTTGTCGGACATGGCTTCCTCTAGCTCTTGAAGTTGATCTCTCATCTCAGAGATCTTCATGAAGTAGGGAGCTATTCCTTCCTTTGATATCTTCATCTTGTACAATTCATTTCTTAGAGATATCACTTCTCCAGTAGTGGTTACTGAGAATAGCTCTACTAGTTTATCATAGATTTCTTTTGATGTTTGAAATTTGGAGACATAAGGAATGAGAGAGTCCTTGATAGATGCTGTTAGAATCCTTTGAGCCCTTGTCTCATCCTTATTGTACTTGGCTAAGGCTTGTGTTTGTTCCTTAGCAGAGATAGTGATATTCACTTTGACATGTTCTAGAAGTTCATTCTCCTTGAGAAGTAAATCAATCCTCTTCTTCCATGCAAGAAAGTTTTTGGTACCTACCAACTTGTTGCTTTCCTTGCAAAAAGACATTGATGTATATTCAGAAGGGGACATATACTTACTTGATATATTTTTAGATGTAGTGGATTTGCTTTCTCCTTGAAGACTTGATGGCTTGCCTTCCTAGGATCTTGATGTTCTTCAAGTTTCATTCTCCAAGTGGACTTGCTTGATGATGAAATTTTCTTGGTAACTTGTAGATGATGTAGGTCCTTCTTTGATCTACTCTTATTTGTAGGTGCCTTTATGTAAGGCTCTTCTTCTTGCTGTGTAGTCTTCCTTGATGAATGATAGATGGTAGGCCTTCTTGTCCTTGAAGTGATTGAGACTTCTTGGCTTGATGCTTCAACTTTGTAGATGTTCTTCCTTGATGAGTCACCTTATGAGTGTTCTTGAGATGCCCTTTCCTTGATGTGTCACCTTAGCTGTGATACCATGTTGAAGAATTTAGGGCTATTAGGTGTAGTGTGATTCTTCTTTGACTTGATAACAATTTGTGAAGCACTTTTACAATTATCATTGCTTGATCTTCTTCTTATTATTAGTGTGTGTGTTTCATCAAAGTACCACCAAAAAGAGAAAGACAAGAACACAGATGTTGGCTCTCTGCCAGGGCCAAAACCTCTCTCTCTTAGAGAGGAAAACCCTTTGGTAAGTTTCTCTTGTTGAAGCTTCTTATTGATCACTGCCAAACCCTAGACCCTTGACTAGGATGTCCTCCAAGCACAAGTCAAGTCCTTCCTCTTTTTTGCACTATGTTCCCCGACACATGAACTTCCTCCTTTAGCACTTTGCTCCTGAGCACTTCGTCCTTTTCTTCATTTCTTTGTCTAGAGATAGACCTTGGCTATGTTAGCTTCTTGATGAGATATTCTTCTTCCTTTATTCAAGATGTTCTTCTCTTAAGGAGACACCCTTCTCTTGATCCAATGAGACTCTTCTTGAAGTATAGGTGTATGACTATACGATTGCCCTAGTTTTTTTAGGTGTGGTATGTGCCCTAGAGAATTAGGGTCCTTTTCCTTCGCTAGAGAGATAGGCTTCTTCGCTTGACTTGGGAGGCCTTGTAGGCCTTGTTTCAAGCCCAAACAACACTAGTTCATGGACTGTTTTTCCCTGCTGTCATACCTGCAAATTTAACCTCCTTTTCTTTGCAAGTGCGACTGTTTCTAGCCCTAGAAACAATCCTCTTCACTTCGGTTTTGCTCCTCCTTACTTGCTGCACTAGGAGACCCTTAAACTTGTCCTTTTGTCACTTCTTCTCGGCTTATATACTTCACTAATTTCAGAGTTGCTTTGTTGACATTGTGAGGGAGTGGACAACCTCTATATATAGAGCACTGTCCCTCCTTTAGGCCGACTTGAAGCCGACATCATGACTGTAGGCTGACTTGTCTATTTCTTCATCATTTTCATCATTTAGCTTCCCTTTGAGGACGTTGTTGCATGGAGAGGACTTGCACTTGTCTCGGAGGTATTCCTTTGACCTTATACAATATTATACAGTGTAATATGCCCTCTAAGGGTCTTCAACATTTTCTTTTGACTCCTTGACTCACCTATAGCACTTAACATGTGCTAGACCTATTTCAATGAGCAAGAAACTCAATGACATATATTATAAAAATAATATTTCTTTTTCTTGAATAAGTACAAATATCAAAATTACATTAATGAAGACCGAACCTAGTTACATTTCTTTCAACATGTTCTTCCATCGTTGTAGGCCGACTTGAAGAGGATAGTGACAATATCTTGGAGGATACTTTACATAGACAAGTTTAACTCTTTACAAAGTGTAACATGACTTCATTACATGACAATGACTCTATCATTTTATGACTAGATGACAAATAATTCCTAAAGACTTTCAATGGGAGCCTTGACTCAAAAACAAAATCTCTTGCTCATGAAACCCATGAAGCAAGTCAATAATAATTTTATTTTTCTTCTTTACACCTTATTACATAAAATCATAATTACACATCATTATGAAGCCCGAACCTAGTTACACTTTTCAATAGGAGAAAATATTGAACTTGAGACACTCTGGTCTCTAGTGATGTACAAAGCTGTACAATTTCATTGTCACCTTCTTAAGCTTTGTAGATATGACAAGTAGGTTAGATGTCAGAAGGATGCTTCGTTGTTGTGGATCTGTGTGTTGAGTTGTTACAGTGGAAGCTTTGCGCTAACAGTTCCAGTTAACATGATAATTCCAAACCAAGAAGTGTGTAATTGCTTTAGAAGTTGCAGAAGTTTTAAAAGAGCTTGGCTTTCCAACGAACACTGCTATTTATTTGACACAATCTCGATGGAATGCAACATTGGATCCATTAAGAGATATTTTTTCCAAACTTATACACAAAGATCTCAAGTGGGAAACATGGGTATTTATTGAAAATCAAATGTCGGCCTACAAGAACAAGTTGGCCTTCTCTCAGTAGTCATGATGTTTCAAAATGAGCTTGACTAGTATAAATGAACATCACATCAAATTCATTTGATGATTGAACTCAGTGAAGAAGAGAATGAAAATTATGGATCTATAAAAGGAAATATGACGAAGAAGAGCTCGTGGGTGAAGAAAAAGAAAAAGTTTGGCATTTGGTCAATGAATGGTTATGGAGACTCGCAGATTGGATCGTGATTTAGTTTTCTGGTCCTTATTTTGCTGTAATGGTTCCTCTTGAGTGAGAACAAGTCTAGTACTGATTCTAGTTTGAAGATTGAAGATGAAAACTAAGTTCTAAGCACAAATGCGGTTTGGTTGGTCTCGTAATCAGAGCATTGATCCCCATCATTGGCATATCTCCGAACACGTTGTCAAGACCAAGTTAATTTTGGCAATAACACAGATTTAGTTTGAAATATTTAGCTATTGGTAGAATCCAGTTTTGGACCATGCTCGATTTGGTGAAAGAAAAAATCTAGTTTTGGCGGAGGTATAATAAGGTAAGTCCTCTTAGTGTGGGTGTTGTTTTGATCAGTGTTGATAATATCAATATTGGAAAAATATCGGCGAGGGTCCATAAAACATCTTATTTGCAATATTGGCAAAAATATTGGAAAAATATCGACAAATATCGGCGAGCATAAAATATGCATAATATATTCATTTTTTTCTTCATATTTTTAAACATATAAAGCAATAAGAACATGAAATAAACACATTGGCACATAAATATGAAGAAAGCACTGATATATATGATGTCAAATAGAAATGATACATAAAAGGCAATACCAAATCCTACTGATCCAATGAAGGACTCAAATGTGGAGAACCAATACAAAATAACATCACATATATAAAAGTGTCTCATCATCATGAGTTATATGTAGCAAAACAAATAAAACTAGTAGCTATCTATCTGAAATCAGTGCCCTCTCCCCCTTTTATGGGAAAACATGATGCGCTGTTTGCCAGGCCTGCCCCTAGCTGTAGAAGGCCCTGGCCCTGCCCCTGCACATAATGTCAAATAATGAGTGCTAGGTATGGAGATGTGCTCTCCTATATCTATAGTAGATGGTCTTGATGCAGATGTTTCCACAGTCTCCTCTTCCTCCTCTGCGTCTTGCTCCTCCTCCTCGCACTGCTCCTCCTCGGATTCCTCCTCCTCTTGTTGTCCTTGTTCTAATGGATCATCTGGCTCTAGCCATGAAGGTGAATCCTCCAAGATGGGCACCTCAGACTCCACCCTCCACTGAGACAATACATCAATATTGTCTAAGGAAATGGCATCTGGATCCATTGGTGCTTCTATTTGCTTCACTCAAAGTCGGATATTATAATGCACATACACTAAATCATTGAGGCGTGTGAACTCCAACCTATAAGAGTGTAAAAAAAAACTAATGAGTCTTGACTCTTGAGTCTTGACACTTGAGGGTCATAAAATAAAAATTAAAAATTACAATAAATGTAATTGCTCCACTGAAGGTTGAAGCTCAAAGTCTGTTGCGCTTTTTTGAGTGTTTTTGAAGTTGCGCATTTTTGAGTGTATTTTCTCAAATACACTCCAATTGCGCTCTTGCCCTTAAGAGTTACATGTTTGACTCAGGATTCTTATGGCCATTTTTGCAAATTTGGTGCCCTTGCACCATAACTTTGCCACCAAATATCTACAGCAAAATAAAGAAATAAAAAAGTCAAAAACTTAAAACATAATTAAACTCTCAAATAAAAGTTACATAATTGAATTTTAAAAATCTAGACATATAAATAAGGAAATTCTAAATTGAAAATTCTAATGAGTGATGACTTGTCACTTACGTGGCATGAAGAGGGTCCTTTCCCTAATAGCATCAACAAAGCCAAATAGGCCAACACAATCCCGATAAAACTGTATCTCGGGATTGATTTTGCTATGATGCTCAGGATCAGGTACCATCCTTTGAATACAGGAATAGAGCCCTTCCATCACCTCGCCATCAAAATCAAAGGCACATTTGTATGAAAATGCGGGGTTGAGGAAGAGTGTTGCTGCATGAATGGGTTGATGAAGCATCTCTCTCCACCGACTATCAATCACATCCCATAACATCGTATGCCTATCAAGCCTAGCAAAACCCTTGTCTGCATAATAAGAACGAATGGCCTCCTTGGCCCTATCCATGGCCTCATACAAATAAACCATTGTAGGCTTGTCCCCATCTTCCAATCTCAGAACGTTTACTATAGGTTCATTAACTGAGCACGCTTCTTCTATTCCTTGCTAAAACGTGTTAGATTACACCATTTGTGCAATGATCTACCGTCCTGTCTCCTGCTATATCTACAATCATGCCACTCATCAGAAACAAACATTTTCTTCATCTCGAACTGGCATCGAAGCAGAGATTGAAGAGTAAAAAAGTTGGTAGCGAAACGTGTGATTGTAGGACGTCGCAGCTCCTTTTTTCTAGTGTACCTCCTCATGAGGCTAAGAATAAAAGCATGGGGACGCTCCTAGCCATATCAATCACCTCCTTGATGAAGGAGAGTTTCCCCATATCCTGAAGTAGCAAATCGATACAATGTGCTGCACACAGAGTTCAGAACAATGTGTGGTGCCTCTTCATAAGCATCCTGCCGACAGACACATAATTAGTTGCATTGTCTATTATGACTTGCACCACATTCTGCACACCAATCTCTTGGATGAACCCATCTAACAACTCACATATCATTGTTGCATGTTTGATATGTGCTGATGCATCCACTGATTTAATAAACATGGTACCTTTAGGACAATGTACCAAGAAATTTAGAAGGGTCCTACTCTTCCTATCTGTCCAACCATCAGACATCACTGTGCATCTAGATACTTCTCATGTTTGTTTCAACTCCGCCAATCTAGAGTTGATGTCCTGGTTTTCTTCTTGAAGAATTGCCCCCCGCAAATCCTCATTTGTAGCACTTTTGTACTCTGGGCCCACAACAACAATAGCATTACATATTCGCTACCAAAATGGATTTGTTTTGGTGATGTTGAGAGGTAAGTCGCTCTAGAAAAGACACCTCCCCATAACTCTATTTGCTTCTTGCTTCTTTTTTTAACAATTGATTTTATGGAAGTTTGTGCTCCATGTCCAGTTCGTGGAACAAAATATGATGACCTCACACTAGCAGTAGCAAGTGATGCTGTGGAGCCCCTTCCACTACCCTTAACATCAAATTCAGAAGAAGGTATACCAAAAAATCTACCTGCACGTTCAACCTTGTTTCTTTCTGCCTCTTCCTTCTTTCTGTCTTTTTTGTTGATTTGGGGTATCGGATGTGCTCTAGCCACGAAAATTGGTGGAGAGGCTAAGGCACATGAGATCTCCAATACCTATAAAGGGTTTGGGCAGATTCTAAACAGATTGGGAGATATTAAAATAATTAATATTTTTAATGTAGTTCCTAAGTCTAAACTTAGGGGAAATAAAATATTAATGTGTATTAATATAAAACTGTGTTAGAATGGTCCAAAAGTCATGGATCAAGCCAGATCTAATCTTAACCGTTTATTAGGGACTTAATCTCGGCCGTTGATTTGGCAACGAGAAAAGTATAAGAGGAGGCTTAAGGGTCACTTAGAGAACACACTAAAGGAGACTAGTCAGTTCAATTTCTGGAGCGGGGTTAGCTGAGAAATTGAACCAGTGGTCTGGTGAGCAGTCAGGAGGCAGCTAGTACGGAGCAGAGAGGCGCGATCAGCCACTGGAGATCATCATTGAGGCAGGAGAGGCAGAGGCAGGGATTTTCAGGCAGACATAGAGGCAGCAGAAGAATGTGCAGTCACTAGTTGGGCCTGTGTGGGTGACGCAAAGAGGCCCAAGGTTGACACAGTCAAGTAGGGGTTGACGCAAAGAGTTTGAAAGCCAGGTAGAGGTTAGCTGGGCTGACGTTGGGATTGGGAGAAGTGCTGGAGAATTATCTCTTTGTGGGTAAGCCAGTTTGGCGCCCTGTTGTATTGAAGAATTGCTGAATAATAAAATCCTCCCTTGCTACACTGGTTTTCCCACAGTGGTTTTTTCCGGGGACTGTTGTCCAAAATATCTGTGTCAATGTGTTAATGCTTGTACATATGTTTGTTTCTATATTACGGTGTGATATCTGCATCAGTATTTATTTTAATATTTATTGAAGTAATTTCATAAATAACTTATTGGGGAATAAGTAGGAAAAATAAATTAGTTGCTGTAGTGATAGAATTTTCACATTTTTCATCAATTGCTTCAAGAGCTTTTTGTATAAGCTCCGGACTAGAAACTGTACAAAGCCCAACATCATGTCCAGGGAGTCTAGCCAGATGGTATTTCAATCGCATAACCCTTTCTGTCATCCTGGTCCTACACAATTTGCATGATAGATATGCCTGATTTGTCCCACCATGAGGCTCTCCATACTCCCAAAATGGGTCCAATGCTTTTGGCATATTTGTAGTGAGCTAATTCAAACTTAGGGCACAAAAAAAACAAAAAATTGGAATTAATGATTAAAGTTACTCCACCCATACACAAAAAATCATAAGTAATAACCACCTCATTTTACAAAATAATTTTGTTGCTACATTATTTGCAATGTGAATTCAATGAAAAATGATACTAAGAGGGTGCATTTGAAAGTTAAGAAACGAAATGGAATTTGCTGTCTAAATATTGAGAAAACCCTTGCATTGGCTCATGGGCATGAAAATCATAGCAAATGGAAAAATGAAGAAGAAGCAAAATGTTGGTAGGCAAGAGTAACCCTAAATCTATGAAAAAAATCATTAACATAGGGGCTTTCAAGAACATACCTGTTAATGGAAGAAATGTAGTTTGTCTCACTGTTCTTCAATCTTTGATCAACAAAAAATTCGTAGTTGGTGGTGATAATGGCTCTTTGATCCTCAATTCCTCCTTGAAACTACCACAACGCTCTCCCCTTGCTTCTCCAACACTCAGAAAACCGAAATGAGAAAAAAAAATCGTTTTGCCCTTTTCTAGGTGCGGGTTAGGTGGATCATCGATATTTACTATTATCCTGCGATATTTTCGCGAGATATCAGCACTATCTCGAAAATATTGCGACATTTTTGGGGAGCAAAAATATCACGATATTTTATCGGCAATATTTCGGCTCCCCGAAAATATCGGTGTTATATCGCCGATATTGTCAACACTGGCTTTGATGAATTAGTTTGTAACATATATATTGACTGGCACAAGTCTACAACATGTCATAATTCTGTTCATGGTTGATACCTTAGGGTGATAACACTTGTTAATATACAAAACTTGGATTTTTGAAGCAGATCTTGGAAGTCCCCTATAGCAAACTTGTAACTTGATTAGATCTCAGTCTTCAACCTTCTATACTTTATCTTGGGAGACAAAACCTCTTGCACAAAAGCAAGATTTGTGAGTAGTCCAGTAACATCATTTGAAGTAGTCTGGAGAACAACCTTGAAGTGAATTTGAAGATTGTTTTGAACTGAGTTGAAGCATAGCCTTGCTAAAGAGTTGAAGACATCTCTGGAATAGTCCTATTTAAACAAGTTGAAGACGTCTTTGGAGAATCCTTGTTGAAGTATTGATTGAAGACATGTGAAGTATTCTTGTGCAAACATGAAGGGCTTTGAAGACACGTTCAATGCATCTTGAAGCCTTGCTAGAAGCTGACCTTGGATTAAACTAGATCTTGAAGTAACCTGGAGGGGCATTTGTAGTGGCCATTTGAAGCATTTGTTGAAGCAGATCTTGGAGCTATTTAGAAGGCATTTTTGGAGCAGTAGCATTGTTGAAGAAATCCTTCAAGACTTGTTGGAGAAGCTTTTGAAAGTCTTGAAGAAAACATTATAACCATTTTGAAGAATTGAAGTAGATTAAGAGGGTTGGAGCTTTAGAGGATTGGAGTCCTCACACAAGGTTGGAGCTTGAATTGTTGAGAGGATTGGAGTCCTCAAGTAGACCAAATTGGAGCTTTGTGAGGTATAGGTTGGAGCCTGGTTTGTATTTGAAGACTAGAGTCTTCATCTAGGGTTGAAGCCTTGAAGAAATTATAAGTCCTACTGTGCAAATTGATGGATGAAAAAGATGATTGGAGTCCTCGCCATTTTGGTTAATAAAGTTATCCTTTTGTTGTTCAATTTGTGTTTTGTTTCAAGTGATCTTAACTAGTATAAAATAACAATTGTAAAAGAAACACTGATTCACCCCCCCTTTTGGTATTTCCATCATCTACATCATGACTTCCCAAGTAGTGTCCCTTCCTAAGGCCATGGGCCATTTGTTATGAAACCAACTCACAAAAAGATAGAAAAAATAGATCAATGACTTCAAAATCAGCGTCTTCAAGGGGGCAACCTCCTTTACATTACAAAAATGAACAATTCTTGGATGATACAAATGACAAGACCTCCTTTCTATATATATGAGTCTAAGTGGTCCCAATACAATCAGAGTCTACATAACAATAATATTGTATGGGCACAAGAATAACAATAATGGGCTTCTATGTGCATAATAATAACAACATGGGGACTATATGGGCACAATAATCGAATAAGGTGGGGTTGCACTAGTACAATAAGGGGTTATACTAGTAGTATAGGAACCTAACATGCCCCTCTCCTTCAAAAAGTGTTGTCCTCAAAGCTTGAGTAGTTTTGGATGCTTCTATATAAAATTCTCATCTTCCCATGTATAATCTTTAGTAGGTAAGTCCTTTCACTTGATGAGATACTCTAAAATTGATCGATTCCGTAGTTTCTGATTTCTTGTTTTTGTGACTGCTTCCGGTTCCAATACGATTTTTCCTTCCTCGTCAAGTTCTAGCAATATTGTTTGAAATGGGATCTTCTCACCTATAACCTTCTTTAAGCATGAAACATGGAAAACTTGGTGCACTTGGGAAGATGCAGGAAGATCCAATTGGTATTCCATAGTACCAATCTTCTGTAATGCTTTGTATGAACCATAATACTTTGGTGATAATTTATTATACTTCTTAGCTTGCTTGAGAGACATTTTTTTGTATGATTGTAATCGTGGAAATACTGAGTCACCTACATCAAAACTTCTTTCGCTGCGATATTGATTTGCTTGTTGTTTCATTCGATTCTGCGCCAAAGTGAAGTTATCGTTTAAAAGTTGAAGAACTTGTTGTTGATGCTCGATGTGATCTTTCACTGCTTGAACCTTTTTCTTCTTGATATGTCCTTCTATCTTAAGAGTTTGAGGGGTGGTAATTCCTACCAATGCATTACCAGATATGGTCAGATTCATTTCTTCTTTCTCTGGAGTTGGTTCCTGGTGAGTATCCTTTTCTTTTGACGTTTCTTGATCCTTTTCTTCCTGATATTTCCCTGCTTGAACCTTCTTCTTCTTAATATGTCCTTCTATCTTGAGAGTTTGAAGAGTGGTAATTCCTGCCAATGTAGTACAAGATATGGTTGGATTCATTTCTTCTTTTTCTAGGGTTGGTTCCCGGTGTATATCGTCTTTTTTTAGCATTTCAAGATCTTTTTCTTCCTCCTCTTCACAATCTATGTAAAATAATTTCTTTTCAGCACACTTATGACTTTTAATGTATTTTCGATCACAGTGGTAACAAAGCCCTTTTGCTCTTTTTTCTTCCAATTGTTGTGGTGTCAACCTTGTAGGTTGTGGAAGGCTAGGAGAAACAACACTTCCATCTTTATAGTTGTGAGTGGTAGATTTCCTTGCTGACATAATTTTGTTTTACATTTTTCTTGCCAGCTTGTATGCCTTCTCTATTGAATCAAGTTGCCAAAGGCGAACCTCATGTTGAATGTTATCTTTTAAAGTTTCGATGAAGACATCAATCCTCCACTTCTCTGGAATATCATTTACCCTTATATTTAAGTTTTGGAATTCGTCAATGTGCTTTTCTATTGAACCATTTTGTTTTAGATTTATCAATTGGCTAAAACAAGTGTTGCTCTTTGTCCCCTCATAACGTGCTATCATTTCCTTCGTGAAAATTGATCAGGTGACAAGTGATTTACGTGAAAAGGGCCCTCTATACCATACAAACTGCTTTGGACTAAATATAAAGATGCAATATGTACCTTTTGTAATAGTTGCACATCATGTAGATCAAAATATTGCTCCATCTGTAGTATCCATGTTACTGGATCCTTGCCATCAAACTTCCTCAAATCTCCAAATTCTGAAATTGCGACCTGTTGTAGCCCTCTGGGTCCTCTTTCCAATGGCACCAGTCTGATCGCAATTGGATTCTCCAAGAAAGAGTTATGCCCAATCTCTCACGATGACCTGATTAAATACTGGTTCAATAGAGAGAACTTGTACGAAGTGCCAGGTGTCAATTTTTCGACCTTAGGACTTGAAACCGATACACAAAAAACTACATGCCATTCTCTTTCTGTCACTTGTTACGAAATTTCAATCTGATGCTCAGAGAGAAAGTTATGACTATTTTCCCTAGGTCACCTGTTTGGGATGTAATTCAGGAGCTTGCAGAAACCCTAAATGTCTTGGATTGTATCTTCGAAAATATAGCCAAACAAGCTTTGAAATTCAGGGCCGAGCTGCACCATGATTTCGGCTCAAATGGGTTTTAATTTCAGAGTTTGAACCTTCATAGAAAAAAATTTATAGCGAAAATGCCATGCTGACTTGCTTGAGATGGAATTCTGGAGCTTGCAAAAACCTTAACTTCCTCAGCTCATATCTCCGAAAATATAGTGAGACAAGATTTAAAATTCGGACCCGAGGTTCAAAATGGTTTCTGCTCAAATGGGTTTTTTTAACTTCTTAAACTTCGTAGCGAAAAAGTTATCACGAAAATTCCATGATTGCCTATTTGGAGCAGTGAAACCCTAGAATCCAAAGCTCTGATACCAAATGTTATGAAACCAGTGCACAAAAAGATAGAAAAAATAGATCCAGGACTTCAAAATCAACCTCTTCGAGGGGGCAACCTCCTTTACATTACACAAATGAACAATTTTTGGATGATACAAATGACATGACCTCCTTTCTATATATAAGAGTCTAAGGGGTCCCAATATAATTAGAGCCTACATAACAATAATATTGTAGGGGCACAAGAATAACAATAATGGGCTTCTATGAAGCATAATAATAACAACATGGGGACTATATGGGCACAATGATAGAATAAGTGTTTGCACTAATAACAATAAGGGGTTACACTAGTAGTATAGGGACCTAACATGCCCCTCTCCTTCAAAAAGTGTTGTCAAAGCTTGAGTAGTTCTGGATGCTTCTGTATAAAATTCTCATTTTCCCCTGTGGAATCTTCAGTGGGTAAGTTCTTCCACTTGATGAGATACTCTAAAATTGATTGATTCCGTAGTTGTCAATTTCTTGTTTTTGTGACTACTTCCGGTTCCAATATGATTTTTCCTTTCTTGTCAAGTTCTGGCAATATTGTTTGAAATGGGATCTTCTCACTTATAACCTTCCTTAAGCATGAAAATTGGAAAACTAGGCCCACTCAGGAAGATGCAGGAAGATCCAATTGGTATTCCATAGTACCAATCTTATGTAACACCTTGTATGGACCATAATACTTTGGTGATAATTTATTATATTTCTTAGCTTGCTTGAGGGACATTTGTTCGTATGGTTGTAGTCGTAGAAATACTGAGTCACCTACATCAAAAGTTCTTTCGTTGCGATAGTGATCTGCCTGTTGTTTCATTCGATTCTGCGCCAAAGTGAGGTGATCATTTAAAAGTTGGAGAACTTGTTGTTGATGCTTGATGCGATCTTTCATTGCTTGAACCTTTTTCTTCTTGATATGTCCTATCTTAAGAGTTTGAGGAGTGGTAATTCCTGCTAATGCATTACTAGATATGGTCAGATTCATTTCTTCTTTCTTTGGGGTTGGTTTCTGGTGAGTATCCTTTTTTTGACATTTCTTGATCCTTTTCTTCCTGATATTTCACTACTTGAACCTTCTTCTTCTTGATATGTCCTTCTATCTTAAGAGTTTGAGGAGTGTTAATTCCTGCCAATGTAGTACAAGATATGGCTGGACTCATTTTTTCTTTCTCTAGGGTTGGTTCCCGGTGTATATCCTCTTCTTTTGACGTTTCTAGATCCTTTTCTTCCTGCTCTTCACAATCTATGTAAAATAATTTCTTCTTAGCACACTTACGACCTTTAATGTATTTTCTATCATAGTTGTAATAAAGCCCTTTTGCTTTTTTTTCTTCCAATTGTTGTGGTTTCAACCTTGTATGTTGTGGAAGGCTAGGAGAAACAACACTTCCATCTTTATAGTTGTGAGTGGTAGACTTCCTTGCTGCCATAATTTTTCTTTACATTTTTCTTGCCAACCTGCATGCCTTCTCCAATGAATCAGGTTCCCAAAGGCGAACCTTATGTTGGATTTTATCTTTTAAAGTCTCGATGAAGACATCAATCCCCTGCGTCTTTGGAATATCATTTACCCTTTTATTCAATTTTTGGAATTCCTCAATGTGCTTTTCCATTGAATCCTTTTGTTTGAGATTTATCAATTGTCTAAAGGTGTTTCTCTTTGTCTCCTCATAATGTGCTATCATTTCCTCTGTGAAAATTGACCAGGTGACAAGTGTTTTACGGGAACAAAGCCCTCCATACCATACAAACTGATTTGGTTCTAAATATAAAGATGCAATACGTACCTTTTGTAACAGTTGCACATCATGTAGATCAAAATATTGCTCCATCTGTAGTATCCATGTTATCGGATCCTTGCCATCAAACTTCCTCATATCTCTTTTTCTTTCTTTTAGGCACTCGATCTTGAAACTAATGTAACTCTGTAATTTCAAATCTCCAAATTCTGAAATTGCGACCTACGGTAGCCCTCTACGTTCCCTTTCCAATGGCGCCAGTTTGATCGCAATTGGATTCTCCAAGAAAGAGTTATGCCCAATCTCCCATGATGACCTGATTATGCACTAGTTCAGTAGAGAGAACTTATACGAAGTGCCACATTTCAATTTTTTGACCTTAGGACTTGAAACTGATACACACAAAACTATATGTCGTTCTCTTTCTGTCACTTGTTACGAAATTTCAATCTGATGCTCAGAGAGAAAGTTATGAATGTTTTCCCCAGGTCACTTGTTTGGGATGTAATTCGGGACCCTGCAGAAACCCTAAATGTCTTGGATTGTATCTCCAAAAATAACACGAAACAAGCTCTGAATTTTGGGGTTGAGCTGCACCACGATTTTGGCTCAAATGGGTTTTAATTTCATAGTCTAAACCTTTGTAGAAATTTTTTTATAGCGAAATGGCACGCTGACCTATTTGAGATGGAATTCTGGAGCTTGCGAGAACCTTAACTTCCTCAGCTCATATCTCCAAAAATATAGCAAGACAAAATCTAAAATTCGAACTCGTGGTTCAAAATGATTTATGCTCAAATGGGTTTTTTTTAAGCTTCTGAAACTTCGTAGCAAAAAATAGTGAAAATTCCATGATTGCCTATTTGGAGTAGCGAAACCCTAGAATCCAAAGCTTTGATACCAAATATTATGGAACCATCTCACAAAAAGATGGAAAAGATAGATCAACGACTTCAAAATCAGCCTCTTCGAGGGGGCAGCCTCCTGTACATTACACAAATGAACAATTCTTGGAGGATACAACTGACAAGACCTCCTTTCTATATATAGGAGTCTAAGGGGTCCCAATATAACTAGAGCCTACATAACAATAATATTGTAGGGGCACAACAATAACAATAGTGGGCTTCTATGGGGCATAATGGTAACAACATGGGGACTATATGGGCACAATAATAGAATAAAGGGATTGCACTAATAACAGTAAGGGGTTAAACTAGTAGTATAGGGACCTAACATGCCCCTCTCCTTCAAAAAGTGTTGTCCTCAAAATTTGAGTAGTTCTGTTTGTTTCTGTATAAAATTCTCATCTTCCCATGTGAAATCTTTAGCGGGTAAGTTCTTCCAGTTGATGAGATACTCTATAATTGATCGATTCCGTAGTTGCCGATTTCTTGTTTTTGTGACTGCTTCCGGTTCCAATACGATTTTTCCTTCCTTGTCAAGTTATGGCAATATTGTTTGAAATGGGATCTTCTCACTTATAACCTTCTTTTAGCATGAAACATGGAAAACTGGATGCACTCGGGAAGATGCAGGAAGATCTAATTGGTATTCCATAGTACCATTCTTCTGTAACACCTTGTATGGACCATAATACTTCGGTGATAATTTATTATACTTTTTAGCTTGCTTGAGGGACATTTGTTTGTATGGTTGTAGTTGTAGAAATACTGAGTCATCTACATCAAAACTTCTTTCCCTGCGATATTGATTTTTCTGTTGTTCTCATTCGATTCTGTGCCAAGGTGAGTTTATCATTTAAAAGTTGGAGAATTTGTTGTTGATGCTCGATATGATCTTTCACTGCTTGAACCTTTATCTTCTTGATATGTCCTATCTTAAGAGTTTGAGTTGTAATTCCTGCCACTGCATTACCAAATATGGTCAGATTCATTTCTTCTTTCTCTGGGGTTGGTTCTTGGTGAGTATCCTTTTCTTTTGACGTTTCTTGATCTTTTTCTTCCTGATATTTTACTGCTTGAACCTTCTTCTTCTTGATATGTCTTTCTATCTTGAGAGTTTGAGGAGTGGTAATTCCTGCCAAGCAGTACAAGATATGGTTGGATTCATTTCCTTTTTGTCTAGGGTCGGTTCCATGTGTATATTCTCTTCTTTTGACATTTCTAGATTCTTTTCTTCCTCCTCTTCACAATCTATGTAAAATAATTTCTTCTCAGTACACTTATGACCTTTAATGTATTTCTATGACAGTTGTAACGAAGCCCTTTTGCTCTTTTTTCTTCCAATTGTTGTGGTGTCAACCTTGTAGGTTGTGGAAGGCTAGGAGAAACAACACTTCCATCTTTATAGTTGTGAGTGGTAGACTTCCTTGCTGCCATAATTTTGCTTTCCATTTTTCTTGCCAACCTGTATGCCTTCTCCAATGAATCAGGTTCCCAAAGGCGAACTTCATGTTGGATGTTATCTTTTAATGCCCTGATGAAGACATCAATCCTTTGCTTCTCTTGAATATCGTTTACCCTTATATTCAATTTTTGGAATTCCTCAATGCGCTCTTCCATTGAACCCTTTTGTTTGAGATTTATCAATTGGCTAAAGAAGGTGTTGCTCCTTGTCTCCTCATAATGTGCTATCATTTCCTCCGTGAAAATTGACTAGTTGACAAGCGCTTTACGGGAACAAAGCCTTCTATACCATACAAACTGATTCGGTTCTAAATATAAAGATGCAATACATACCTTTTGTAATAGTTGCACATCATGTAGAGTAAAATATTTGCTCCATCTGTAGTATCCATGTTACCGGATCCTTGCCATCAAACTTTCTCATATCTCTTTTTCTTTAGTTTAGGAGCTTGATCTTGAAACAAATGTAACTTTGTAGTTTCAAATCTCCAAATTATGAAATTGCGACCTGTGGTAGCCCTCTGTGTCCTCTTTCCAATGCCACCAGTCTGATTGCAATTGGATTCTCCAAGAAAGAGTTATTTCCAATCTCCCACGATGACCTGATTATATACTGGTTGAGTAGAGCAAACTTCTATGAAGTGCCACGTGTCAATTTTTCGACCTTAGGACCTGAAACCGATACACAGAAAACTACATGCTGTTCTCTTTCTGTCACTTGCTACGAAATTTCAATCTGATCCTCAAAGAGAAAGTTATGACTTTTTTCCCCAGCTCACCTGTTTGTGATGTAATTCGGGAGCTTGCAGAAACCCTAAATGTCTTGGATTGTATCTCTGAAAATATAGCGAAACAAGCTCTGAAATTCGGGGCCGAGCTACACCACTATTTCGGCTCAAATGGGTTTTAATTTCAGACTCTGAAACTTCGTAGAAATTTTTTTATAGCGAAAATGCGACACTGCCTTGTTTGAGATGGAATTTTGGAGCTTGCAAAAACCCTAACTTCCTCAGCTCATATCTCTGAAAATATAATGAGACAAGATCTAAAATTCGGACCCAAGGTTCAAAATGCTTTTTTCTCAATTGGATTTTTTTAGCTTTTGAAACTTCGTACGAAAAAGTTATAGTGAAAATTCCATGATTGCTTGTTTGGAGCAGCGAAACCCTAGAATCCAAAGCTCTGATACCAAATGTTATGAAACCAACTCACAGAAACATAGAGAAGATAGATCAACGACTTCAAAATCAGCCTCTTCGAGGGGGCAACCTCCTTTACATTACACAAATGAACAATTCTTGGATGATACAAATGAAAATACCTCCATTTTATATATAGGAGTCTAAGGGTTCCCAATACAATCAGAGCCTACATAACAATAATATTGTAGGGGCACAACAATAACAATAGTGGGCTTGTATGGGGCATAATAATAACAACATGGGGACTATATGGGCACAATAATAGAATAAAGGGGCTGCACTAATAACAATAAGGGGTTACACTAGTTGTAAAGAGTCCTAAGACCTAACACCATTAGGGCAGTTCAAAATGAGCCCACTATTTTAAGGTTAGAGAAGAAGATCACGATGAAGACCCTTCTTTCTTCCATGTTACTCCATAATCCATGCCAAAATGCCCAGATACAAACAAGCCTAAGCACTTGATTGCAAAATGAATAAGGTACTTTTTGATCAAAAGCCCACCTTCCAACATGTGCTCTTGATAGATGGGTGAGGGAACATTTGATTGATGTAGGTGGCAGAGATATAGTTAGCATCTTGGACCCTGTATAGTGTCACATATATTGAGGCATGGTACATGTATGCCAAGGCATAGATGCCACCCCAAGTGAATGTACATAGATGCCAATGCAAGTTGCGCACTAATGGTGGGTTTAACGCCCTTGCAAGTTGTTAGGTAATGCACACATAGTGATTTCCTCTAGCAACAAATTAACATGGGCTAATTTTAAAATTTGCATAAGTTTTACCATGGGAGGACAACCTTAACCTCTAAGACAAGAAATATCTCCCGAGTCACTGAGTTTAGGGGTAGGTGGTATGATGGACAACTTATGCATGGGTAGGGTAAATCTTCATGTGTTGACCCTCAAAGTCATGTAAGTTGATGTATAGGTCTTTAGACTTGTTTGACCAGCTTTCATGAGTGAAGATTTGATATAAAATCATTTAAGAGGGAGTTTTAACTTTGAGTTACCATTTCTTTCTACCCCTTTCTTTGCCTTTTTCTTTGTTCACTTTCCTTCCTTCATTTATCAAGTTCCTTCTTTTAAGATATTGATAGACAAGCATGGGACTAGGGGCATTAGCCTCATAGCAAGGTGGCATAGCTCAAGCTTTATCATTTTTGTCTTTTAACTTTTTTATTTGATCTTTAGCTCTAGTCTTTTGGGCTTATTTGACTTAGGCTTCCTTAGCTAGACCTTTTTGATTAGCAATTCACAAGTCAGACACGGGTGGGAATAATTTTTATGAATGTAATGGAAGTGTAATGGGGAAAATGGGAAGTGGAAATTATGGCTAGGATGTAAAACACACTACCTTAAGCAAATCCCTATTAGTACAACTTGACTTGAAATCTGATGGCACTTCTAAAGGATAATATGCCCCCCATCGTACAATGATGTAAATAGTAAAATCATCAATGTTTTGAAGTTTTATTAGATCTCATTTTAGCGTTTACCACGTTCATGGCTAGCTCAAAAATGAGAACGTTGAACAAGTGGAGTACACTATTTAAACCAAAGTACCATAGCATGTGTGATGAAGGCGTTGTGTACCATCTGTAGTGCATTTGTCCTCTGAGGTGTGAGGGAGGAGAACTAATATACTGTGGTTGATCTAGCACAATCATATGTTTGAGGGAGAAAACTGAAAGAGTAGCCTCTGAGTCTAGAGAATATGAATAAAAGAGCTAATGCCAGCAACAACACAACATGTAGAAATTATGGTGTAGATTTTGCAACTGCTCATGAAATTTTAATCAAAATCGCAGGACAAAAACCTACTCTATTGCTCTACGAAATTCAATTCACAATTTAGAACGTCAATCACAAACATGCAATGAGAAATCACACACATGCACACAATATTTTTTCTAGGGGATAGAAATCTGCTAAAAACCCCTTTGCTTGCTTGCATTAATCTGATGAACAGAGATGTATTACAATTGCTAGCTCAATTTGAGCTCAACCTACAAGTGAATAACCTATCTCTCTGCTCACTGAGAAGCTCTTCCCCAAACTTAGTTGATTTCTGACTCTGCTTGAGCCCCTATTTTCTTGCGTAATTCTTGAGGAAATTATTTGACTGCATGCAACACCTTTACACTCAAGACTAGTCTACAATTGATGTTACACTGCCTTGGAATCTCCACCACAACTGGGGAATTCAAATTCTCTGCATGCACTAGCTATTTTGGGTTGATTTATTAGTTAACTGTATGATCATTGAGTTAGACTGAAGTCCCACTGCACAACAGACCTTCCACTAGTTCCTCCAATAGTTAGAACTAGTTTAACTAAAAACAACTTGAAATAATTGACCTTGATTGCTGCAAATTAGCAATCACACATGTTTAATTGAACACCAACTCCTCGAACTCGAATTTACTGAGTAAACTGAGTGACACAAGCTATGTCACATAAGTTAACTGCATCCAAGTTGTCCGCTGATGTGGAAATTCAAATTTTCTCAATTTGACCAATGCAAATTCAATTTGAGACTTTCTTGCTGCATTTTTCAACATTCCCTCTCAGCAAGAAAGGTATTATCAACCACCCCTATCGTGCACCTATGGAACTCGAACTTCCCTCCTGACAAGGCCTTTTTCAAAATGTCAACATCTTGTTCCTCTGTCAGAATGTATTATGGCAATATTATCTGCCTCTGCACATAGTCCTGTGAATGGTGATACCGAATATCTATATGCTTGAATCGATCGTGAAATACAAGATTCTCAGAAAGCTTGGTGCAACTTTGATTATCACAATAGATCACCATTGGATCCATCATCTGACCAAATAGTCCCACAAGTATCCTTCTCATCCATATCACCTTGCATGCTGCTTGACTTGCAGCCATGTATTCTTCTTTTGTCGAGTTGAGTGCGATAGATCTTTGCTTCCTGCTGTACCAAGAAGCAACTACGAACCCAACACTGAAAAATCCACTTGATGTACTCTTTCGATCAGATGGACTCCCTGCCTAATCTGCATCTATGAAGCCACACAACTTCACTCCCCCGATCCATCTGTACTATAGTCCAAACTAGGTAGTCGCTTTGAGGTATCGTAAAACATGCTTTGTTGCCTTCCAAAATAATTTGGTTGGCCTAACCATAGCTTGGCTCCACTGGTTGACTGCATAGCACATTTCTGGTCGTGTATTGACAAGATACAATAGTGAACCCTCTAGCTGCAGATAAATAGTGGTATCCACTTCTTCACCTGAAGTGGAATCCTCCTTCCTCCAGTGGGTCGCTAAAGATATCTCCATGGGTTTACAACTCTCCATGCAGAATATCTGTATTATCTCATTTGCATACTTGCCTTGAGACACAAACAGTTCCTCATCGCTTTTCCATACTTCCAACTCAAGGAAGTAGTGCATGAGACCCATGTCCTTCATTTCAAATTCCTTTGCAAGGTCCTCCTTGTAAGATTTGATTAGCTGCTCATCACCAACTAAAATTAAATCATCAACATATAAGAAAATAATAAGCAATTCACCTTCTACCAAGATGTGATAGAGGTTTTCATTTGCTTCACTTTTGGTGAAGCCCAAATTAGTGAGATAGTTGTCGATCTTGGTGTACCAAGCACAGGGTGCTTGTTTGAGACCGTACAATGCTCGCTCGAGTCTGCACACATGAGACTCTCAATCAAATGTTTCAAAACGTTCTGGTTGCTCGATGTACACCTCCTCCTCAATAACTTCATTGAGAAATGTTGTCTTTACATCCGTCTGGTGGATCTTCCACCCCATCTGCGCACCTAGTACAAGAATTGATTTAATGGATGAGTACCTTGCTATAGGAGCAAAGGTCTCCTCATAGTCAATTCCCTCAAATTGAGAGTACCCCTTGGCCATAAATCTGGCCTTATACTTCTATATGCTTTCGTCTGCTGCATGCTTAACCTTGAAGGTCCATGTTGAACCCACAACTGATTTATCTTCCAACCTTGGGACCACTTCCCAAACACTGTTTGTTACAATGGATTCTTATTCCTCCACCATTGCATCAACCTATATAGGTTGCTCTACTGCTTCCTCGAAAGAGGATGGCTTAGTCTCTACAAGCTCAGTCATTAGAGCGATGTAGCCAGTGTACCGATGAAGTGACCTCCTCTACCTGCTCAAATTTGAAGGAGCTCCCACATTCTTCCTCACATCCTGCACAAGTCTATCAACTTCCTTGGTTCTTTTCTTGCTTTCTCTATATGTTTATGCTTGAGTGATGTCTCCACTATCTTCTCCTCTACTTGTAGCTGCTCCACAACTTCCCGAGCCTCCTTGTTTGGAGCTAAAAGCTCCTCTTCTGGTGGGATCTGAAGCTCCCTCTCAAGAGAGCACCGCATCGCTTTCTCCTCATCAAACTTTACATCCCTTCGCACAACTGTCATTCTGAGGGAAGGTAAGTACACATGGTAGTTGTGAGGAGTTTCTATGTAACCCACAAATACCCCCAACTATGTCGTTGGCTCAAGCTTCATCCTTGATTCTTTGGAGACATGGCAGTAAACAGAGGCTTCAAAAATCTTGAAGTGCGACACATCCGACTTTCTTCTTGAGAAAGCCTCCTGTGGTGTAATCATATGAAGAATCTGATGACGACTCCGGTTCTGCAAATAGATTGCTGTGTTGCATGCCTCAGCACACAAATACAAGGGTAGGCCTTGGTCATGCAACATAGCTCTCGCCGCTCCCATAATGCTACGATTCTTTCTCTCAGCCACCCCATTCTGCGGTGGGCTGTGGAGTGTTGTCAACGCTCTTCGAATGCCTTTTTTCGCTCATAAATTTTTGAATTCATTCGAAACATACTCACCTTCATTATCACTCCTGAGAGCCTTCACCTTCTTGTTGGTTTCTTTTTGAACTAGTGCCTTGAACTCTACGAACTTGGAGAATGTCTCATCTTTATTCTGCATGAAGAAGATCCAACACTTCCTTGAGAAGTCATCAATAAAAATGTCGAAATATTTGTGTCTGATAGTGGAGGTTGTCAAGTAAGGTCCACAGACATCAGAGTGGATCCTTTCCAAGATTGCATGTGCTTTGTTGTCCCAATCATGGAATGTGAATTTTGCATACTTCCCCAAGGTACATCCTTTGCATACATCCTATTGCTCAAGTGCTCCTTTGGGGAGGCCAGTGGTTATTTACTGCATAATCTTCAAGGCGCTATGATACAAATGACCAAGTCTTTTGTGCCAAAGTTCACCAACATCACGACTCTGCACTTTCTCTGCCTTATTGCTTAATGCAGCACAATCTTCCCGATCTAGCTTTTACAGGTTCTTCACACGAACCTCGATCTGCTTCACTTATCCTGTGGCTATGTGTCTCAAGAATGCTTTCCCTTTGCTACAAATCACATCATAACCACAACCTTTCAAAACTACAACAGAGATGAGATTTTTCTTTAGGCCTAGAACGAACATGACATCCTTGAGTCTGAGAGGGGAGCCTGACTCCCTCTAAAAGGTGATGTACCAATCACAGTCGCGTTGTACCTTCCATCATCCCCCAGCTCAATGTGCATTTGGAGATCTTTCTCCTTCAAGTCACTGAAAAACTCTCTACACCTTGTCATGTGGAATGATGCACTTGAATCCAAGTACCGGCCATGTATGCAATAAGGGTGAAGTCGAGATCGAAATGTGAAGCCAAGGCTTCACTTGTTGATCCTTCTGATTTCTTCTTGCTCAACCTTTTGTGTGGACACTTCGTGGAATAGTGCCCTAATTCATGACAATTGAAGCATTTAATTTTGGACAAATCTTTCTTCTTGCCCCCTTGGCTAGATTCTGGTTTGGTTTGAGATTTATTCCCTTTTCCCTTATTTCCATTTCCAACCAACAAAGTTTTCTTCATCGTCGCCCTTGGATGAAGTCCCATCTCTGGTATTCCACCTTATTTCCTCCTGAACCAAATCGAACCATAAGCGTTCACAATTCAGCAATTTCTCCCTCCCGTTCACCAAACCTTGGTTGCTATGCCAACTCTTGGGAAGGCCTAAAAGGGCTTGGCTTACCAAGTCAGCTTCTGCAACATTAACACCAACCCCACCAAGTTCATCACGAACTTGTGTAAATCTGCTCAGACACTACGGGATAGTGCCATTCTTCTGCATCTTGATATTTCAAAGTTTATCCTTGAGCGCCAACTTCTTGTGGTCACTAGTATTCTCGAACAATTCTATCAGTGCTTTCCATGTTGTGAAAGGAGTTTCTTTGCCATGGAGATTTGAGACAATGTGGTCCTGTAATCCCTCCAAGCTTATTCTCCTTGCCTTGGCTACGTCTTTCTTCCATTGATCAAGGTTCTGGGCATCAGATGCCTGTGGTTTTGCAATGTCTGTCTTGACATATTCTAACAATCCATTGTCATCCAATACTGCCTCCATGCAATCCTTCCATGCAATGAAATTAGAGTTGCCTTCCAAGGCATACTTTAGCCTCAGCCTGTTGAATGTCATCTTCCCAACTTTGAAGAGATCCTGCTACACTAAAGTGCAAATTCGAACCTCATGAGAAACAACTTCAAAATTCTTGTTCTAATGTGAATCCATCCTTGATACCATGTAGAAATTATGGTGTAGATTTGCAACTACTCATGAAATTTTAATCAAAATCACAAGACACAAACCTACTCTATTGTTCTGTGGAATTTAATTCACAATTTAGAACATTGTTGGTTCAGGTGCACAGCAAACATAAATACACACAGCAGAATATCAAGCATATAGACACAAGAATTAACGTGGTTCACCCAACCAATCTGGGCTACGTCCACCAAACATAGGCATCAGGAGTTTATTAATCAA
>APFE031129447.1:2420-19777 GCA_000404065.3 Pinus taeda
TGGTGGGGTTGCTGGCTGGAAGGAAACCCATTGGCAGCAAATGGGTGTTCAAGAAGAAGACAAATGCAGAAGGGAAGGTGGAGAAATACAAAGCTCATTTGGTAGCAAAAGGTTATTCCCAGGTGCCATGAATTGATTTTGGTCATAATTTTTCTCCTGTTGCCAAGGTAACTTCTATTAGATTACTTTTATCTGTTGTTGCTGCTTTTGATTTTGAGGTAGAACAAATGGATGTGAAGACAGCATTTCTTCACAGGGATTTGGAAGAGGAAATCTACATGAAGCAACCTGAAGGCTTTGCAATGAAGGGTAAGAAAGAACTGGTGTGCAAGTTAAAGAAGTCTCTGTATGGGTTAAAACAGTCACCAAGGATGTGGTATCAGAAATTTGATACATTTATACGGGGACTTGGCTTCACCAGAAGAAAAGAAGATCATTGTGTGTATTTTAAATTAATTGTTGACCGTGTTATTTATCTAGTCTTGTATGTGGATGATATATTGCTGGTTGGAAATGACAAAGAAATTATCCAGGATTTGAAGACCCATTTGTCCTCCAAATTCGACATGAAAGATCTTGGTGCCGTAAACTATATTTTAGGCATGGAAATTAAAAGAGATCAGACAAAAAGGAACCTCTGGTTAAACCAAAGGAAGTATGTCGAGACAATATTGTAGAGGTTTAATATGCAAGATAATAAATTGGTGAAGGTTCCTATTCTTGTAGGTGAAAAGTTATCTGTTGAACAATGTCCCAAGACATAAGAAGAGGAAGAGGACACATGTCGTGTTCCATATGCAAGTGCAGTTGGCAGCCTGTTGTATGTGATGGTTTGTACTAGACTATACATTGCACATGCAGTGGGAGTAATGAGCAAGTTTATGTCAAAACCAGGGAGGTAGCACTAGACAACAGTGAAGTGGGTTTTCAAGTATTGCATGGCACTAGTGATTATGGTTTGTGCTACCAAGGAAGACCAGGATTGGATAGAGTGTTGGATATTCATGGCTTTGTTGGATATGGGGTTAGTACAAGGAGCTATAAGGATAGGTTGTGACAGCCAAAGTCCAATTTTCTTGACAAAGAACCCTGCATATCATTCAAAGACAAAGCACATTAATGTTTGGTATCACTTTGTGAGGGATATGATAGAAGACAAAAAGGTGTTGCTAGTAAAGGTGGACACTTCGAAGAATATTGCAGATGCATTGACAAAATCTGTGAGCTCTGAGGAGTTCTCTTGGTGTAGAGAAACAATGGGAATTTCAGGGCTGGAAAAATGACTAAGCTCTCCTATGGCCCCCTGTGGAAAGAAAACAACAAGTGGGAGATTGTTGGGCTATGTTATATTGTTTCCACGACCAACCCACATAGTGAACCGGGGGGTTAGAGGGGGGCCGGAGCCCCCTCTTCGTTGTGCCGATTGCGCAGCAGGGGGGTCACAGGGGGGGCGGTAGCCCCCCCTGTCCAAGGGGTTTGAGGGGGATGGGGAGCCCCCATCTACGGGGTCTGGGGCAGCACCTCGAGAAAATATTTTTTGGACCCTATATTAGGTTGGGCGAACCTACCTATGGTTTTTCGTCCATGGTTTTGGATGTGATCATTTTCGGTCCATGGTATTGGATGCTTCAACATGTATAAATATGTATTGTAACATTGAAAGGAACATAATGAAAAATCAAGCTAGTATTCCCGGTTTTGGGATCCAATGGGAAATCTCTGTGTATATGTGTTATGATCTCAAATTTTTATTTTTCCTGTGATTTAGAATTCGTATGCAGGTAATTTTTGTACGGGGTTAAAACCTACACTCATTGTTTCATCATAGCTTAGTCAAGTTGATCGTTTTGCATGAGCTTCAAAGAGTGGACAAGGACTGGTCCACGTTCATGTTTATGTTTGGCTTCAAGAATGAGACTGGTCTTAGTCCTCAGGCTATGAAAAATTCTCCACTAGCAGCTGGTCACCGTGCAGAAACAAGGTCCAGAGGATTTGTAAAAGTGAAGGCTAGGAAACAAGTAAAGGAGCCAACCAGACCACTGGTAATTCAGAACACACCCCAACAGTCTCAGAAAGAGAAAACTTAGGTCAAAGAGGGTGTACATGAACCATCTACAGGTGAAGTAGTCCAGAGAAGAATAACTAGGAGCCAGTTATCTAAAGAAAAAGGTAAGACCGTGGTTACTAAGGAAAGCCTGGTTTCAAAGGGAAGTATGAATGACTTGTTGCAAGCTATTGATATTGAAGAATCTCCTCCAGTTCAAATAGATTTGATAGAATCAGCTAAAGACAAAAACGAAAGGATCAAAGCCTCGAAAAAACTCAAATTTGATGAGCAGGTTTCTAAATTTGTCTTTAAGCCAAGAAAACATGTGATGAGGTGTTCAAAGTAGGTACAAGAGATGCTACCAAAAGTAGGTGAAACAGAGGAGATAGCAAAATCTCATGAAGCACCTGTGACTTCATCAGAAACATCATCGCAACTGCATAAAGACGATAGAGGTAAGGCAGTTATCTCTCAAGAGGAATATAGTGTTGAAGAGTTGAAAAAGAAGTTGAAGTTAGCAAATCTTGAAATTGCTAAACTGAAGAAAGCCTCAAGGAAACATGCAATCAAGGAAGCTCAATTTAATAAAATGGAGGCTCTATGGGAAGACAAAACAATTTCAATACCCGAGGTGGTCAACTGTCATGCTCAATACTACACCTGGTTAGTCCCCGCAATAAAGGAATCAAAATTCATCAGAAAAATTAATACGAGACTAAGAGCTAGGATCATAATTATGAAGAGGCAAATCAAGGATTTGAAGATACAACTAAGCCAGTAGAAAGGATTTCCTTAGCTAAGGAAACTTCACACAACAAACAAGGTTAAGTCCTAAATTTTGATGATTTATCTTTTTGAATTTTTCCTTAAAGAGTGCCTCCTTTGCATTCAGTTTTGAACAGCTCCAGGGCACATGAAAAGGGACATTTCAAGATAAATAAGCTCAAGATGGTCAAATTTTGGCATTGAAACTGCATTTTTGAAATTACACAACAGTTTCGTAGCGTGCTACGAAACTGCTGAAGGTGATGCCTAATGCATAGCAGTTTCTTAGCGCGCTACTAAAATGCTATAGCTGCATGTTATAATTCGATTGATCAATTGTGAGTGACAAAGGGAAAATGATTAAAAAAGTATGAGCATCCAGCAAAGGCAGAACAAGCAGAGGAAGGACATATATGAGCTCTAAAGCTATGTGTTATAAAATGGTCATTATTCATAGCTAGTTTTGTTCATGATGCTTCAGGCAGCATTAGACGGGTTTTGTCTTAACACGTGTACATGAGCCAGGTCTACAATACATGAAAAACATGGCAGTCCAATACATTTTTGGTAATCAAAGAAGAATAGTAGGTATAATTGATTTCGAATATCCTAATGGAGACTTAAAACAAAAAAACAGGGGCAGTTTCCTACTTTCTAGGAGAAGTAAAGAGATGAGACATCAAGGGCCAGCAAGGAGTTTGAAATCATCACCACAGCTAAACTGAATAAGGACATGTGTCAGAGAACGAGTTTGGGTTGTAATAAATGCTACTACCAACATGATGAGCAGTTAAACTCCTAATTGTCTTAAGTTTCTATAACTTCCAGTTAGCAGTTAGTCCCATTTAATAGTTAGTGTAAAGTGTTAATAGGTATCATAATAAGAAGAATTCGAGTTCCCCTCATGCTGGAGGAGGAATCTCAATTATGTCGAGAGCTCTATATATAGTAGAACATCTGATGTACAAAGGGTTGGAAAATTTCAGAGAAACTTGAATATTGTGCTTTATGTAAGACTCTATTTTAGTAATATACTATTGGCTTTGCTTCTCAGGAATCAGAAGGAATTCAACATTCAGAATGTATTGTATTGTCCTATTCTTAGTATTTGCAGTGGTATGAATGTGTGATTACTTAGAAATCACTGTTTGTGCTCTAATTTCCTTTATACATTTATAAACTATGTGGTCCTATATGTTTTTGGTGTGATCTAAATGTGTTGAATTCTGGATGCCCTAACTTCTATGTAAGGTTGATATCATTATTATACTGAAACTATTTTGACTCCATAAGCCCAATGGATAATTTCTAATTGTGTTTCAACCACTTCCATTCCTTCGTTTTGCTTCAAAGAGTTAGCCATATTACCCATAATCAAAATCTTGAATCTTGTGAGAGAGCCCTCTCAGGTTGAGGAGGCTAAGCCTCAGCCTAAAGTAGGTTTGAAATAGCTACTTAAAGTCTACCTGATCAGCAGCCTATCAGGGTCTAGTTTTGAGATAACACCTCCATCAACGCGCTGATCATTTCATTAAGAAAATGTATACCATGATCACTCATTAAAATTTTTGGACAAACAAAACTTTTCAACACGTACTCAAAGATGAATTTTTCTACTCTTGTGCTTGTATCCTTCACAAGTTGCACCTCTGCCCATTTTGTTAAATACTTAGTTGTGGTGATGATGTACCACGCACCCATCTTCTTTCTTAGAGGCTGAATTGGTCCCACAAAATCAATCACCCACTTCTCGAAGGGTTGTAATGATATCTGCAGATCAGTGAAATCTCATCCCTCTGTGCTGGTCTGCTAGTCCTTTAGCCCTAAAACTTGGGCTTTTAAATCATCATCAATTTCATAATCGTAGATCGGTTCAGTATAGCATGATCCTTCTGCAAGGTCGAGGGGCACTACTATGCAGAGCGATTTCTTCTCAAATATCATCTT
Organism: Pinus taeda; assembly: GCA_000404065.3. Classification (NCBI taxonomy): domain Eukaryota; kingdom Viridiplantae; phylum Streptophyta; class Pinopsida; order Pinales; family Pinaceae; genus Pinus; species Pinus taeda. Next base: position 7,180 of record APFE031129447.1, read on the forward strand.
CTGCTTCTTCAAATAAATTACCCCATTAATGTCAGTGGCCCAGTCAATCCCAAGGAGCACGCAGTAGGGATTACTATCATCCACAATCTCTATCACTTCAAAATTGGTTAATGTTCTTGTTCCTTCAATATCAACTGTTACCCCATACAACCTCCTTATTAGGATTAGTTTTTGTTGATTCGACATCTTTAACTGAATTGAAGAACTCTATAGTGTAGGTATCCCCATTCTCTCCCATGTATTTTTTGGTAAAACATTCACGTCCGACCCCAAATCTAAAAAAACTCGATCCATCTCATGTTCTCCTATTTGTGCAGTAAGCCTCATCTCACGCCCCGTTCCCATCTTATGCATGCAAATATTTTTGACTACGCATGGTCCATCGGTAACATTTTCCTTTCCATTGCACCTATTGATACACTCCTACAATCATTTCCCAGCCTTGCTATCACACAACAATTTCATGCAGGTCTCCAAGAACGTGGTAATCATGGACAGGTCCATATCTTCAGTCGACTTCTCTTGACTCCTTGAGGTAGAGGCCTCAGCAAATCTTTTCTTCACTTCCATAAATGTTTCTTTCACATGTTATAGATCAAACCCAATCTCCTTTTCTAGCGCTTTGCAGACCCACTCACCTTTTTCAAGATTCTTCCCCTTATCTTCACCAATCGTCGCTCCACTTTGCAGCACAATATTTACCTTAGGATCTTCCTCGCAAGGCTCAAACCTCATCATCTGTAGGTTTTGAGTCGATTGTTGACGTTGAGGTTATACCTTGTTGGTGATATTGTGCATTTATATGTTCATTCTAATGCTTGTCAAGTTGAGTAGTTAAGTTATACATTTATACATGTTTGTTACATATTCTTACATTTGTTTTCAGAAGCGTATGCTATGATTGGTTTTCCTTGTCCTTTGTGTAGGAATTGTCTTGGAGCCGGCTTAGAAGGAGTTCTTCTTGCTGCACAGAGATCCACAAGAAAATCTAGAAGGAACCAATGGTGATCCTCTTTCCATACCTTGTCAATTTATGTTTGATAGATGAACATGTGTGTAACTGGTAGATTTTGCAGATAATCTTACAGTCTATCGAAGGTCCCGGAAAATCCTTTGAGGGTAGTTTTCATCCCATGCATTTTACCCCATAGAATACTCACCTCGTGCTCCTCCAGTACCTTAGTCTGGAGGCTAGGTTTCTACTTGCACCCTGTATGCAGGTGTTCTATCCATCAATATTTCATAACTATGACAATTGCACTCATCATGACCCACTGATTGACAGAAGTTGCATAAGAGCTATTGTAGTGTCTATATGAATTTCTGCAGCAAATGGCAATTGTCTGTCGCATGTTTCCCCACTACCTAATAGATAGCACACCATAGCGTGGGCCCTATACTTGACCCTACTAGAGCTTCTAGCCTCAGAGGCATTGTCCCCCTACTACAACATAATTTGCAAAAACTAGACAGTGATCTTTGTCATGCCCCTAACTTTTGCACTTCAGGCACCAAATTTATTCATGCACCTTAGGCCAAGTTGTTCTATCTTTCTTCAGACTCTGCATTTCTAGGAAAAGGTTCTACAACTGCACATGAATCTGTTAAACCCCCAGATTATCATCTTGCATTAGTGTCTCATGCAATCTCATTGCGATTTCTAGACGTTACGTCTAGATCCCCATCTTTTGTTGTGACAACAAAACCCTTAGATGAGGTAGAAGCGAAGCCACAAAACATTCACAGTTCTGCCCATTATTTAGATTCATGTTAGCCTCGCGGATCATACACTTCAATCTTTGATCCAGATCCCAGGGTGTCTCACCAGGATTCATCATGATCTCTTTAAATCCCACAATTGATTGCACCTTAGACTTAGGTCTACTGAAATCATTATTCAACACAGTCTGGATATCTGCCAACATGGACATTAGATTATCAGTGCAGTACTTAATGTACCACATTAGTGCGCGGTGTTGCAAAGCACTAACCAAAATTTCTTTCTTCATTTGATCATCCATGATACCATGATCTTCCCATACAGCCTTCGCAACGAACTAAAACAAGTCTGGATCTTCATTTCCCATGCCATTGAACACAAGTAGCTTTATGGAGTTCACCATATTGAATGGTGGTGGAGGTGGCGGTGGTGTAGGCGAAGGAATATGCAGCGGAGGTGAATATGGAGGCAGTGTGGGTGGATGGGGTATTCGTGAGAACCCTTGATTTATCAACTGAAAAACACTCTATGGAGATGCCTGTGATGCTTCCTTGTCATCACTCAGAGGGGGTTCAATTAGCAGGCTATATTCAGGGTCTGTTCTTCCCTTGTTCCTAAATGTCCTTCCACTTCATGTAGCCCCAAACATCAATGTAGTTGCATAACCCACTTTTTAGGCAAGAGCATCTTAATCCAAGTATTTAATGATTTTAAATACTTACCTCACGGCCCTTTGAAGAAGCGGTGCTTTGCTTCATTGTAACTGACTAAGGTGTTGACCACAAACTCTCTCATGAACCCCCCTATGATATGATCAAGTCAATGATCGACAACTCGTGTGATCTTATCTTTAGAGGATTCTAATCTCCATGCTAACTTTGGGGTCCAAAGTAGTGGATCATCAAGCCTCCACCTTCCTTGGTCGTCCACCAATTTTGCGATCCACTCATACAACTCAACCAGGAAGGAATAGAAGAAGATCTCATGTACTTTTGTGTACAGGTATCTTTCCAACCACTGTTCTTTCATCAATCATGGATTCCTATTCTTTTTCACTGCGAATTTGTGGATTTTTTTTATCCAATCAGTATTCCATATCTTTCTTAGTTGGATTCCAATTATGTGACATCACACATCTCGTTATGCAGATCCCGATCCCAACAACAGAACCATTTGTTGGCCTTATGGGCCCTGACCTAGGTTCAACGTTAATTAGCCAAACAAATCCCTACACTATTAGCCCTTTCAGCATCAATCCATGGAGTGTGGACTGAAGTCTCACCCGAAGCAGTATGCGGGGATGTAGGAACCAAGTTTCCGCACCCTAAGATAGTTGTGATGTCGTTTTATACCCTAACCCTTGCTTCATGTAGACCCATAAGCCCTTTAAGGCTTATCAATGTACTTCTCTTATTCAGTTTTGAAACTTTTGCAAAGGTCTTCGATGGTCCTTCGCTGTTATAGCTCCATTTACCACCCTTGATATTTGTGATGCTTGGTTTATGGCCTAGGGAAACCCATCCTTCCAGATTTGGTCCAAATATTTTAAAAATAGTGTTTTATTCCCTATACGCTACTTTTCCCTGAGATAAAAGCATGTACGCGTGGGTTAGTCAATATCCAACCCGCGTATATGTGTTAAAACACTTAAAAAAATAAATTTCCTTAAACATGGGTGGAGTTCACGGGTTTTACCTGTTGATTACACCCTAGTGCCCATGGCCCAACTATTTCCCAACCAAAAAACTAATTGGGTGAAGTATAAATAGACTTCTATGGGAATGCCTTAAGGAGGAGAAGAGATAAAATTATTATATTGTGATTATCCCTAACTGAATTTGAAGTATCCCTGTGCTTCAAGCACTTCCCCAAGTTTCAAGAAACCCTTGTTTCCTTGAGAGTTGATATTCTCCCACTTACTTGAGATATCATGGTATTGGTTATGGAAGGAGGTTGTTGAAGAATGGTTCTAGACGGATCTAGAGGATGGTTCCTCTTGGAGCCAAAAGAAGAAGGCTCAGGTGAGTTCTCTCCGTGTTAGTTATAGCTTTCACAATAAAAAGAAGCATTGTCTTATTCCTGAGATTAACTTTGTTTATGCATCAGACACTGTTGTAATTCATGTATGAATGTTATTTTGATGTATAACTAATCATTTGCTTATATGATATAAAGTTAGTTTCATTAAAATGCTTTATCTAAATGTTGCTATGTATGTTCGAATTGGTTGATTTGCAGATTCGAAGATCATTAGGAGTTGCAGAGGGTCTGAACCCTGCTGGAACTACCCAAATGAACGAAATCCGGGTATGGTCGCTATTGCATAGTTTTGTTTATATAAGCATGTTCCTTGAGTTGTATGAGTGTTTCTTATTGTAGTTTTCTCTTGCTTTGTTGCAGTTCAAACCCAAATCCCTAGGGTACTTATTCCCATAACAGAATTGGTGACTCCATTGGGGATAACAACCTTGTTATTCCTAGTTTTGGTTGTTCAGTGTCAATCAGGGCTTAGTTCTTGGTTTCCTTGCTGTGACAATATTTGTTTGGTCTAGTTTGGTTACTTTATCTTTCTCTTATCTATTACACATAGAAGAAATCCTGAATTTCTTTAAACTATTGTTTCTAGGGTAGCTGCCAAACCTAGAGGGCTAGTCATTCGAAAAGACATTAGTTTTTCCAGAAGCAAGGTACAAAGACGTTCCATGACATGTGAGGTGCCAAGGAATGTTAGTGTACTATTCCAAATCATGTTAACATGTTCCATGAGTGTTGAGGAGTGTTAGGTCTCTCTCATTAATAGAATTGATAGAGCTTGGTTATGTATTAAAGAATATAGTTCCTAGTGTAACTTTGTTTAAAGTAATAAACCTAATAGAGATGAATCATGTGTTGACTCATAGGAAAACTATATTATTATGACTTGAGGGAAACGATACACACTAATTACTTCTTAACAAATTGACTGACTATTATAACCACTATTATCTTGTACACATAATGAAAAAGACTCCACAATAATGGTCTTAAATCGTTATCTTTTGACAAAACATATAGTAACAGGTACATAACGTCATCAAAAACTCATTGGAATGATCAATGATGATGAACATTTTTTTACCATCCCCAAAAGTAACCAAAAAGAGAATTGATGAAGGTCAATAAAAGATCTTCACTATAAGTGTCACCAAAGAGAAAATTGGTGATGGGCCTTTAATGACCCTCAACAAAAGTGTCAACAAAGAGAGAATTAGTGATGGGCCTTTAACGACCCTCACCAAAAGTGTCATTTAAAATGGATTTGGTGACAAAACTTAAAATACCATCACTATATACACTTACAACAACGATTTTATAAAGACAGTCACCATATGAGACATTGGTGATGAACCTTAAAGGTCCATCACATGCATGAAGCATCATCAAAAACTTATTGGAATGATCAATGATGACGAACATTTATTGACCGTTACCAAAAGTAACCAAAAGATCATTGGTGACGGTCAATAAAAGATCATCACTAGAAGTGTCATTATTGGCTTAATGGGCCTTGACCTAGGGTCAATGTTAATTAGCCAACAAAATCCCCACACTAGTGACCCTTTCGGCATTGATCCGCGGAGCGTGGACTGAAGTCTCACCCAAAGTAGTATGGGGGGATGCAGGAACCAAGTTTCCACACCCTGAGATAGTTGTGATGTCATTTATACCCTAACCCTCCCTTCGCTCAGACCCATAAGCCCTTTAGGGCTTATTGATGTACTTCTCTTATTCATCTTTGAAACCTTCGTGAAAGTCTCTGATCATCCTTTGTAGACCCTAAACAGTCAATGCAGACATTTACGTGCCTCTGTAATTATTCTTATTTCTGTGTCTACCCTGATTAGCTTAAATATTTGTTAACTTCAACATGCATTATGATTATCTTTGCATAAATAGATATTCTTACTTGCATTCATATGACAAAGTAAAATGCATAGATTTTCACATCAATATAGCATTAAATCATAAACCCACTATTCAACATAACATAACCCTAACCATTCATAACATGAGTAAAATAGTTCACACATAGATATTTCCAGAATAATTCTCTTTATTGATGGTTCAGATCTCCAGTACAGACTCTAACTTCCCTATGCACACAGTTGTAGGGGTCCGCACATTCTGCTGCAGACTTCTACCCTAGGCATCTGCGCACTCAGCTGTAGAACCTCTTCCTACGCTAAGACTCTTTGCTCTTAGCTCTCATAGACCCATTAAATTGATCAATTTTCGAGTTACTTACTCAAAAATGAACTAAAAACTACCTTAGACTCTTCTAAGACACCCTTTTTATATATTCCCATGGACTGCGGACCAAAGGTAGATCTCATCAAGCCGACACAAGCTGCCTAAACTGAGGGCAAAAATCCTTTTTGACAGTTTACACCTTCGTGCTCCATGACCAAAAAAATGCGAAGAATTTAGATTCATTATACAAAACTTGGGCCTTTAGCCCAAAAACTTGGGCTTTTAACCCCAAAATTGACCCTAAGGGACCTGTTCCCAATAGGCCCGCAACAAAAATCTAGTGATTCGCCTTGAGTCACTTGGTTAGTGCGGAGATCTTGTCACGAAGACCTCCCAACTCCACCTGTATAACTACAACCTCGGTGGTACACTGCATTGTCGCCTGCTTAACCTACTCGACCAGCTACTTCGTTGCTGGTTCTGTGCTATCTACCTGTATTTCTGCTATGTCACCTACAGACTGGCAAATTTCCCTTCAATGGAGGGAGTGAGTACATAGGCTTCCTCTAGCCAAGGCCCCAATCTGGCCTTCAATTCTTGCCTCCTTGCGCTAAGCTACATCCACCTATTCCTTTAGTGCCTTCGCTTCCTGTAGCTTTTCTAGCCTATGCATGATGGTGACAGTGCACGTCGTCACTTTGACTTCATCGTACCTCTGTTGCAGCTCCCATGCCTCACTTTCTAGTCTTTGCAGGTTGGGATCTTCCTGTAGATTGGTAACTACTTTGAGCGCCTTCTCAAAGAGTGCAGTGTAATCCTTCACAGTGGTGTCAATAACGGCAATGACATCTTTGATAGTAGTCTCATTGCTCTCTGACTTCTGGTGGAGTCGAAGGCTAGGCCCTCAACTCAAGTTTTGTGGTCTTAAGGTTCAGTTCAAACTAAACCTTAGATAGATCTGTCTGTGCCTTGTGCACACCTGCAGCAAGCTTCCAGATCCTTGCGACGACTGGCACATCTTTGGGGATGTTTAGCTCTGGAACAGTCCGACATGCCTCAGCCACCATAGTTGTTGTGCGCTCATTATTTTCTGTGATCTTCTTAAGAAGATCAATTGCGGACAATTTTTCGACGAAAAGTTATGCATTTTTCACCTTCTACTCAATGATAACTTTGAAGGCACGTTGTTCCCGAGTCCGTACCTAAGTAGCATGGATCTGCAACTTGCATAGACCCATTTGAATGGTGACTAAGGCTTGTCTCTATTGCTACTCGAATGGCTATAGTAGTTCCTTGGTTGCATCCCTGGTTATATCACCGATATCATTCAAATCACCCTTTTTCTAGGTGATTGGGTCCAAGGATGATTTCCTAGCCTTGGACTTCTTCCACGACCCCACTTTCTCCTGCTCCTGTGTGTGCTTAACCTGGAATGGAGCAGTCTCCACGTCTTCTCCTACCTACTCTGAGTGTTGCTCCATTCCAGGCGAATTTTGAATCCTATCATAGTCACGGTCATCCTCTTCCTCCTCCCCTTCTGCCTGCGTTTTGGCTGCATGCTCTGCTTTGGCTTTTTCCTCAACTTCCTTTCTTCGTTTTTAGGCCAACTTTTCCATCTTTAACCTGGTCTCTTGCTTCTTTTGCTTCGCGACGAACTTACTAGACCCAGTTGATAAGTCTGAGGCCTTGCACCACTCTATGGGAAAACTCTCCAAAACCGCGGTGATTGCATCATCCATCACCAAGTATGGAAGATCATACCATTTTTGTGTAGGGTCCTTCTACGCTCTAATGAAAACGTAGTGGAAGTTCACCCTGGAATCCACATATTCAGACAACTGCTCAAAGACAGTCGGTGAGAGCTATAGCTTGCGATTGATGGTGGCGTGGATGCTTGATTCCATGAGAATCGAGAATATCTTGCTATCCTTAACCCTTTGGGGGTCCTTCGTGGCCGAAAGTGAAGTGAACTTTGCTACTTCTGGCAGCTCCGGTGCAATTGAAGGAAACTGACTGTCCTTCGATAAGTCCCACGTAACTAGTACAATCGACAATAGTAGCCATGCATAGTGGAAAGTCTTTCTTTGGTCTTGCGCTTCCCTAGAGTTTTTGAAGAACTCACTACAGAGGTAGTGTATCGAGTTAAATTGTATTAGGCCGCTAAAGATACCACCGGTGCCAACACTTCATTTGAATGACCCTTCCTCATAATTATCCCCACCAAGATCTGGGTGGATACTTTAATCGTAGGGTCGGTTATGCTGGAGATGGAGTAGTTGTACGGCTTCTTGGCAAGCTTGAATGTGTCCTTCATTTGTTCGGTGAGGTTTCACTCACCTGACTTTCCACCAAATGCCATGGCTGGATTCAAGCCTGAATATAAGAGCAAGGTGATCTTATGGATCAGCATGTTAGTGATTGGTATCGGATCTCCTAACCACAGACACCCATCGTGAACTAAGAATAATAGTTGCTTGATCACTACCAAAGTTATGGGCACATGGTTGTAATGTGGCACCCATTGTAGATTCAACAGTCCTGCCTTATCCACCACTTTTATCCATTTTCTTAGCTCCAGCGTGGTCACACCAGAGTCTTTATAGAAGAAAAAGTGCATGAAAGTTTCAGTCACCAAGTGTGTAAAGCACTCTGTATCTGCTAAATCCAAGTCCTCTAGCTTCAAGAGGGGGATTAGTGCCAAGTGTAATCCTTCAAATCTGATTTTGTCTAGAAGAAATGGGGTGAAAATTATGATTTTGTTCTCGTCGATGTCCTTTGGTACCTTCGCCTTGCCTCGACACAGTGGGACATATGGTGGCAGCTTAGAGATAGGGTCTTTTCCCTCAACGCCAATGTCTTTTGCCCCCATGCCAACGTCTTTTATGCCCACACTAATGTCATCTATGTCCTCGCCAGGTTCTAGGTCTACTACCTTGCCCTTCTCCTATGTAGTAGGCTTTTCTTTCTTCTGGTGTTTCCTTGGCGACTCACACACGAGCTATGTTTCTTTCTGCTTATCCTTCTTCATCTTGGGACCTTCTTTGGGTGGCGTAGGCCTTGGCCTGTGCAACCTTGGTGATTTGGGTACCTATGCAAGTACCTCTACACTCACTACCTCCAGGGCAGCTCGCTCAGCTTCCATCGCTTCTCCAACACTTGCAGTCTCCACAGGTGCCGACATAATGCCAGTTAAAATCTCCTGAGTTTCCTTCAACAACTTCTCAAACACTAAAATTGCTACCAAAGCCTCGAAATAATCAAGGTTCATGCATGCCTGATAGCTCAGCACCTCAATTCTCAAAATGCCAAGTGTTTTTCATTGGTCGGCCATCTGTAATTTATAGGAAATTTCAAATTTAAATTCGACCATTCCCCCCAAAATTGATTCATAAATGCTAGAGTGGCAACAGATTTTCAAAGATCTTGTTCTTAATATCCGACTTAATTGTCGGCCCCCACTCCATTTAGCCATTTTTCCACTATCAAGTCATCAACAGTGACCATAACGGTCACTTTCCGACTGCCCTGCGCAGTCTCTCCTTCAAAGCGTAGCTCCCATCACACTTCTTATGACACTGTGACAATCCTCCATTCCACGCAGTACCCCAACTGTGCAGCTCTACAACCAGGAAATGCAGTTTATAGTCCTGCACCTCCTTTCAGCTGCCTGGAGCGCTAAGAATGTGCTTCCACCATGTGGTCATTTGGCAGAATCCCTAGTGTATGGCTTCAATCAGCTACCATTCACCCTCCCTAGGAATGGCTCTCCATTCAACTTTACGAACTGAACTACTCCAACATCGGTAATCTCCTTGATGACATAGGGCCCCAGCCAATGCATCTGAAATTTTCCTAGAAATTTATCAAACTTGCGGTCATATAATAGCACTAAATCATTTACCTTAAAGGTGCACAGTTTGATTTGCCAATCATGTCATGCCTTTTCGCACTCCTTTTGAACTTGCTGATGGAATCTAGCCAGAAACCTATCTTCTTCCAGTTCTTCTAGTTGCGCAAACCTCTCTTCCATGGCTCTGCGATCCACCATTTCTATGAATGTCGCTATGTGCAAACTAGGAACATTGTATTCCATTGGAATCTTAACTTCAATGCCATAAACCAGGTTGAAAGGCGTTTGTCCAGTCAGCTTCTTACAAGTTGTTCTGTAAGCCCATAGCACTGCTGATATGCGCACATCCTAGTCATTTCTTTGTGTATTGCAAACCGTTGTCAACATGTTCTCCAATGTATTTTTTATTTGCTTCTACCGTGCCATTAGCCTGTGGGTGATATGGCGTGCTCCTATGATGGTAAACCTGAAATTCCTCCTGTTATCACCTAAGAAACAATTTCTAAATTGTTCACGTCAGTTTGATTGTAAATGTTTGGTGTTAATTCGGTTTAGTTTTCTTTCATGTTTGCTTTAGTATGTAAGTCCTAGGAGTCTTGGTGGTATGGTTAAATAAATATCAACAATTCGTTCTCATTCATCACTGGTCCCACAACCTGCATAGATTCCCTATATCAAATTTGTTTTAAGTTTCTTATGTGTTATGAAACATCTTATGTGTTTTCGTAGTGAGAAACCCAGTCTAGGTGTTTTCGTAACGCAAAACCCAGTCTAGGTGTTTTCGTAGTGCAAAACCCAAAATTTACACTCGCTGCGCTATGAAATCGGGGATTCATGTGGATCCGTAGAAAATCTTGCATGGATATCATATATATCAAGATATATTATGTTTACATCATCAGTTGTCAGCTTATACACTTTGCCTATCATGTCCAACTACTTATCCTCATCATTAGAGTCATTAGGCGCCTTGGTACGCTCAGGTTGCAAGTTTCAAGAAAATCCAAGCACTCACAGTCATGATTTGTGTTTGGATTCATGCGTAAGGTACAAATTGTCAAGCATTCAATTTGAATTCCTTGAAAATGAGGCAAGGCAGTTTTCAAGCGAGGCAGCTTTCAAGAGAGGTAGTGATCGAAAATTGAGACAGTGCCAGTCTTTCAAATTTTCACTCCGCTGGAATTCCATGGAGGGGGCTACAGAAAGAAAGGAGCACAAGTCAGGTGGGTGTTTGAGGAATGAACCAAAAGGCTTATATATTATCCTAAAGAACAGTGAAGTTGAATGCACATTCAAGCAGGTTGGCTATTGGAGATTTTGCGAGAAACTTCAAGGAGGTCATACGCAAGTCACCAGGGAATTTGCTTTGAATTTCACAGGATTGAATTCGAAAGTTGGGGTGCTCAAATTACCGATCTCTCCAGAGGTTATATTTGCAGTCACTGAAATCCCAAGGGGACAGGAAAGATGGTTTAAAAATTTCAAATTTGATATGACTCTATGTAAGGAATTTCTAAAGCCAGAGTTCATTGATTCAGAATTGTTATGCTCTCGCATTTTTATTTTTCCTGTGATTTAGAATTCATATGCAGGTAATTTTTGTACGGGATTAAAACCTACATTTGGTATCAGAGCTGTTTTGGCTTCAACAGGACGCCTTTGTTGCTGAGGGGTTTCGCTCGGGCCTGTGGTAGACCCTGTTCAGTGGGAGATTTGTGAGATCGATTCTGGTGGTGAAAGAAGATGGCGAGCATCGGAAAGATAGAGATTGTGAAGTTAAATGGTTAGAGTTTTGAGTTGTGGAAACTCAAGATGGAGGATCTGTTGGTGGATAAAGATCAGTGGATCGCAATAGATCCGAGCACTAAACCAACAGGAGTGACCGATGAAGAATGGAAGAAGTTGGATCAAAAGGCAAAGAGCACAATACAATTTTGTGTCTCAGAATCAGTATTGCTGAATGTATCAGGGGAAGCTACAGCGAAGGCTCTGTGGGACAAGTTAGGGACTTTGTACCAATCTAAGTCTCTGGTGAATAAACTATTCCTGTGGAAAAAGTTGTATAACTTGAGGATGAAAGATGGAGACTTGGTGATAGAGCATCTGAATGCATTTAATACTGTGGGAAGTCAGTTATCATCTATTGATATTAAAATTTCAGATGAAGATAAGTGCATCAGTCTGTTTTGTTCTCTACCCGATTCGTGGGATAGTTTGGTTATTGCAATAGGTAGCAATTCAACTGCTTTGCAGTTTGATGAAATAGTCTCAGCCTTGCTGACGGAGGAGATGAGATGGAAAAATATGGACAACCAGAATGGTGATGCCTTGTCTGTACGAGGATGGTCCTAGAACAGAAACAAAAATAAGTCATCGAGTGGGAGATCTAAATCTAGAGGGAGATCTAAATCTCCAGGAAAACCTACAAAGGTGGTGTGCTGGAAATGCGGAAAGGAAGGGCACTTCAGAAGGGAGTGTAAATCTAAAGCTCCTGATAAAGGAAAGGGATCTGATGATGCTCCTTCTGCAGAGGCGAAAACCACCTCAGATGAAGGTGGGGATGTGTACTTGGCTTCTTCAAGTACACATGTAGATCATGAGGCATGGTTAATTGACTCAGGTGCATTCCTTCACTTCACTCCCCATAGAGAGTGGTTCTGCGAGTATGAGAAATATGATGGTGGTGATGTCTTCTTAGGAGATGATAGTAAGGCTAGAATCATTGGTCGCGGAAAAGTAAAGTTGAAGTTGCAAGGTGGAAGGGTTAGAAACCTTCCGGGTGTTTTGCATATTCCTGC